>JAAWWB010000798.1:0-50040 GCA_018804465.1 Populus tomentosa
CATGCAACAATATGTTAGATCGTCTCTTTAGGCATCTGCGAAAGCTCTAGTACAGAGCAGGCAACCTCTACTATTTGACATGAATGCTTTGCCTACCATAGGCAGCACGACACTGGTTTGTGACTTCAACTCCTTGTGAACTGTAGAAGAAAAAAAGGGTGAGACCATCTAAGGACTTTTCAGTCATAGAAAACTAGTGGCCCCACATCTAAGGACTTTTCTGGAACCCACCAGTTTGTGGGGGCCCACCAACCAGGTTAGAAATGCTTAAGACCATTGTTGATGTGCATGCTTGCTAGAAGGAGGATCTTGAAGTCTTTATCAGGGTGTCGTCTTCTAAAACTATGATAAAATCAGGTGCACTATCCCGGTCACTTATAGGTAATAGGTGAGCTGACTAGCAGGAGGATAGAATATTAGGCCATTAGAGGACTTTCATTCTGCTCATCCTACGTAGCCTGACATTTTTATGGTCAACAAAGTAAAACCTGCCATTTTCCTTTTGTCTTCATGTTCCTTCAATATTTTATTTCTTCAAGAAAATTGATGAACAAATTCTATCAAACTTAAATGGAATTGCAGTGTCCAATGTGGAGCTTTGATGGCTTTTCCGATTTGTATTTCTGAGTGTTTTTACATTTTCTATGCGTAGCTCTATTTTTCATAGCTTTATCTTTGTTTTCTTTTAGATATGTAACTACTCCGATGTGTAACATAAATCACACAAGATGGAAACGTATTTTGTTGGCAGGAAGGGACAGAAACATAGAAGTAAATCTGTTTTCGAAACAATTTTAGAATGAATTTATGCTCTTTCATAACAGGAAAGGCAGAGAGACATGTCCACTCTGTTCCAACTCTCTCCATCTCTTTTGATGCTAGACAATAACCAAACATTATCCAAGTAAACAACCGCAAGTTTTTGTTCCAAGACTCAGTTGTATTACAAGCTTAAATTCTAACAACAACATCGTAATGCTATCTGTATTGTTTTGATAAATGTGTTTCTTTGGTAATACACTATCAATTTTAAACAATTTGCAATTTTGCATCTGATTCTTTCAAAGGCTTTTGTGAAAGTGAAGCATATGTTGATCATTACCCAAAAATTGTTTATAAGTCTAAAATATTACGCTTGGTCTTTTTCGTGAGCGCTGTAGACAAGTTGATACCATGTTCTTTATTATATTCTCCTTCGAGTTTCTGAATTTAGTGAAGAGGTTAGAAATGATGATATTCATTGAATTACAACAGTGGCCGTCGTTTAATCAAGTGGTTGTAAAAGCAAACAGTTACTGAAATCCTATGAAACAAGACTCCTTGAAGGGCATTTCGTAATTGCCTGATTGAATGTAATTTTGTACTCTCTCACAGGAGTGTTGCAGATTACCTTAATCGTGATCTCCCATACAAGTTATCACCAGATGATGTTTTTCTTACACTTGGCTGCACACAAGCAATTGAAATCACAATAACTGTACTTGCTCGACCTGGTGCCAACATTTTGCTTCCAAGACCTGGATTTCCATACTATGAAGCTCGGGCTGCACATAGTCATCTCGAAGCTCGCCATTTTGATCTTATCCCAGAAAAGGGCTGGGAGGTTGATCTTGATGCTGTTGAAGCTCTGGCAGATGAGAATACAGTTGCCATGGTTGTCATAAACCCTGGCAATCCTTGTGGAAGTGTCTACAGCTATCAACATTTACAGAAGGTGGGTAAAACTACTTTTCTGTTTTTATTTTGCTTTATATTTCTCCCATTTGAACTGAAGCAAGGATATGATCCAGTCCTGTTTTTTCTATGTAATCATTGAGAAGCTTATTGGTTCGCAAGCTATGATGCTGGTTTCTGCATTTTAGTCTCTTCATGTCTTTGCATGATATTGCCCGGTTACATGTAAACGTGGGGTTGCATAAATTGGAGCATGTGCTCACATTAGCCACATTTTGTGTTATTTTGTTAATTACACTAATAATAAATATTTTCTTTTCAGCTACAAAATGAAGTTGTAATAGTGTCATTTTTATCATTTTTAGTTCTAGTAGTTATTGTTTTTTGTTTATTACTAGATCGCAGAGACAGCAAGAAAGCTTGGAATTATGGTGATTGCTGATGAAGTTTATGGCCATCTGACATTTGGGAATTCTCCATTTGTGCCAATGGGAGTCTTTGGATCAATTGTGCCTGTCCTTACACTAGGTTCTATCTCAAAGAGATGGATTGTTCCTGGCTGGCGGATTGGTTGGCTTGTCGCAAGTGATCCTAATGGCATCCTTCAAGAATCTGGGGTTGGTTCTCTTTCTCTCTTCCCCATTTCTCAGAGTATATGAATTGGCATTGTTCCATTATGTGGGAATTGACTGGTTGTGCCACCATGGTTCGAAGCCTTTTGTTCTTCTTAGTCAGAGAACCTCTGATGAATTCTGTATTTTTCGCCACCGCATTAACAATTTTGTTTGTTTTTCATAGGTTGTTGAATCAATCAAGGGATGTCTCAACATTTCCTCTGATCCTGTAACATTCATTCAGGTTTGTGATTCATGATGCTTTTCCGAAACAGTATATTCATAGTGTTGAGTTGATCTTTCAGGTGCTGCTATAATAATATTCATCCTGACTAATGAGTGTAAACCTTCAATTTTCATTCGATAAATTCCTTAACAGAGACGTTGTCTTTCATCTTGCTTAGCATCCAATGTCCCTTCGACTGCTAGTTTTGAAATATGACAAAGCTTTGCTATTTCTTAGGGTGCAATTCCTCAAATCATCGACAACACGACAGAGGATTTCTTCACAAAAATCAATAACATACTGAGAGAGGCGGCAGACATATGCTATGAGAAAATCCAGGACATCCCTTGCATTACTTTGCCGCATAAACCAGAGGGTTCTATGTTTGTAATGGTGAGAGTATCATATGCTATAGATATTTTTTTTTCTTTTACAAATGAAGAAGAAAATTATAAATTAAAATTACTTTTACAGGTAAAACTAAACCTGTCTTCATTGGAAGGCATTGGTGATGATATGGACTTCTGTCTTAAGCTTGCTAAAGAGGAATCAGTCATGATACTCCCAGGTAAGGCATTTCATGGCACAAAGTTTCTCATCCATGGAGGGTTAAATTAGTGGTATAACATTCCTAGAACTTCTCTTGCTACCAGTTTTTCATTTCATACACTAAACGAAAGAGGGAACACCATGGAATAAAATGAACGCTGGTATCGACAATCTTAGGCTTGTTGGGCAAATATGAGCTTAATTAATTTGGAAAACGATCTATAAACAAACTTTTCACACTAAAATTTGTTGTTGATACCGGCGTAAAGTGTTGATATCATCAGTTTTTCCTACAAACAATATGTCAAGTAAAGTGTTAAAATGATCGGTGTCGACACTCCTGTGAAAAATGCAACTGTTTGTAAGAAAAACTTGTTATGATTTGTTTGTTTGTACAGCATTACACTAAATATTTGTGGGATCACATACGCATAATTTCCAAATGTGTTTATTGTTGGTGTTCAAAAGTTCCTGAATTCAATATTGAAACTTGTACTGACAACACATTACTTGCAGGGACTGCTGTGGGAATGAAGAATTTCCTTCGCATAACTTTTGCCATTGAGCCTTCGGCCCTTGAAGTTGGCCTTGAGAGGCTAAAAGCCTTTTATGAAAGGCATGCCAAGATACAATAAGATTTTATCCAAGCATCGACCAGTGAGAATTAATAGTTGCAAGTTGATTCTCAAGCTCCATCCATGGATTTAGTGGTCAGTCCAGTCAAGAAATAAAAATGCCCTGCCTCTGTAGTCAATAAGCAAGAAGGGTCTGGAGATCCTTGTTTGCTGCTAGTAACTTAAGTGTTACTAGTTTCTGAATGTCCTAATATAGTTGTTGTTCAATCGGGTATTGTGGTTAGTGAAATTTACCAAACATTAAAAAGGGCTTCAATTCCTATGTTTAAGACCGTGAACTATATGATCTGCAGAGTACATCTCTGGTTGTTTGAGAATCTTTGTCAGTATGTTTATATTTTGCCACCAAGTGTTCTAACAAGGAGAAGAAAGCCAAGCTCATCCATGCCTTGCACCAAGTAACCTCAACGATTTTCCGAACTGATTAAGGGGTGTTTAAGAATATGATTAATGTTGTTTTTTAAAGTGTTTTTTATTTAAAAATATATTAAAATAATATTTTTTTTATTTTTATTTTTTATCATGACATCATAAATTACCCATGACGGGACTTTTAAAAGATTTTAAGACTTCAAACTTAAATAAAATATGTACAGATAGAATAAAGATGACGAGATTTTTAAAGGGTGTTTAACACTGTGTTTTAAAAGTATTTTTGAAAAATTTGATATTTTTATTTTAAATTAATATGTTTTTGATGTTTTTAAATCATTTTGATGTGCTGATCTCAAAAATAATTTTTTTAAAAATAAAAAAAGTATTATTAACATATTCTTTTAAGTGAAAAACACTTTAAAACACAACCACAACTACACTTCCAAACACGTTTAATTATTAAAATTATGATATTGTATGAAAGAATTTTTTTAATTTAAGTTATTATATAAAATTTTAAAATATTATTTATATTATTTTTTTAATAACTATGATAGTAGAAGTCTCACAATGCTAAATGCAGAAATTCCAAGGCCAAAAGCATTCAATTTCAGATTTTAAAAATGATAAAAAAAAATTGATGGTTGGTGAATGTGTTTGATTATAGGTTGAGCGGTGGCCACTTGTTATGCTTCACGTGGACAGGATTTTATGGTCAAAAGGCAAATGAATTTTAAATTTTGTTTCTTGGTCCGCAAGTTTATATCACTTATTAAAGTCTCAGATGTGGGATTTCTGAGAAATCTCCATTAATACGAGGAGAAATAGAACTTCTCCTTTCTATATTTGGTGGATAATAAGACAGCTATGATGCTAATATTCAAGGAATGATTTTGAATCAAAATGTTATAAAAACAAGAACAAAGATCATTTTTTTTTAAATATATTTGCAAGAACAAAGATCTTTTTTTTTTTAAATATATTTGCAAGAACAAAGATCATTTTTAATATATTAGAATAATAATAATTATATTGTTTTTGCATTTTAAAAACGTTTTTGAAAAAAATTATTATTTTTTTATTTTAAATTAATATTTTTTTCTGTTTTTAGATCATTTTGATGCGTTGATATCAAAAATAATTTTAATAAAATAAAAAATATATATTATTTTGATATATTTCTGAGTAAAAAGATACTTTAAAATGCAAACCACAACCACATTTTCAAATGCATTATTGTATACATCAACTTAAATTTTTGGTTGAGAGATTCCTTAAAGCAAGACAAAGTCTTGCATTTTCCTACCAGGTCTTATTTGTTTTTGTGTTTTAAAAGTGTTTTTGAAAAAAAATAATTTTTTTATTTTTTTTTACTTTAAATTAATATATTATTAGTGTTTTTAAATCATTTTGATAAACTAATATCAAAAATATTTTTTTAAAATAAAAAATATTATTTTAATATATTTTTAAATAAAAAATATTTTTTATAAATCTCAAATATATTCCCAAACATGCTTCCTATCACTGCTAACAGGATGCTTAGACCAGCTGTCACAGCTCAGTTTTTCTTTTATACTTTTTAATTTTTATATTAATAATTAAAAAATAATATAAATTATATTTTAAATTATATAGAAACAGATACCCAATTGTCTTTTTCCACAATTGGCGCTATTTTCACTGCATCTTCATGGAAAAGAAGAGCTTTTGTTCTATACAAGCTTTGTCTATATATTTGCTTCCCTTTTGCACTCTATGTCACACATACAACAAAGCAATGGAGAAGCATTCTGCAAAATAGATAATTAGAGGGAATGAGCTGTTGGATGAAACAGCAGCTACTAGTATCAGAGGTTATCTGAGTATGCTGTATGATCATCTTGACAAAGATGATCAAAGGCCTGTAGTTCCCCTCTCCCATGGCGATCCCTCAGCATTTGCTTGCTTTAGGACCAGTCCGGAAGCAGTAGATGCTATTGTCCGTGCTGTTCAATCAGCTGAGTTCAATTCTTACGCTCCTACTATTGGAATCGTTCCGGCAAGGAGGTATTTGCTTGGGTTCTTAATTTCCAATGCTTATTATACATTAATTAGATATCAGTATCGCTGAGCCAAACTGATGCTTCAACTTTGATTTTATGAAAGGGCTGTAGCGGAATATCTTTCTGCAGACCTTCCATACAATCTATCAGCAGATGACATTTATCTCACAGTTGGCTGTACACAGTCAATAGAGGTCATATTATCTGTTCTTGCTCGTCCCGGTGCTAATATTCTGCTTCCTAGACCAGGATATCCACTGTATGAATCACGGGCGGGTTTTAGCAAGCTTGAAGTACGCCATTTTGATCTTATACCAGAAAAAGGTTGGGAGGTTGATCTTGAATCGGTTGAAGCCCTTGCAGATGAGAACACTGCTGCCATTGTTATTATAAGCCCTGGAAATCCCTGTGGAAATGTCTTCTCTTACCACCATTTGAAGAAGGTACAGGTCTATCCTAAGTTTATGTTGGCTGCTGCTAAAATTTGCTAGCACTGGACTCTTATGTTTCTGTCGCGTTACTAGGTTGCAGAGACTGCAAGAAAACTTGGGATTTTTGTGATTGCTGATGAAGTTTATGGCCATATAGCATTCGGAAGCAATCCGTATGTACCAATGGGGGAGTTCGGATCCATTGTTCCTGTTCTTTCTCTCGGGTCTATATCAAAAAGATGGATTGTTCCGGGTTGGCGATTTGGTTGGATTGCAGCCTGCGATCCTAATGGCATCCTTAAGAAATATGGGGTTTGTTTCTCATCTTTTCTTACAGATGAAGGTTGTTCCTGTTCAATCTGAAGCAAAGCAACTTGTCTAATTAATACCTTCATATTCTTACCAGATAGTGGACAGCATTAAGAGCTATTTCAACATCTCAAGTAACCCTGCAACCTTTGTCCAGGTTCCTTTGGATCCATTTGTCTGCCTTCTCTCTTTCAGTTCTGTTAGGGATTGAACTTTCTCTAACCTGTAGCATTGATACTTGATATCATTCTTATCACTCCTGGAGGCTGATACGCAAGATTTTCTGTTGTTAGACAAGAACATGTGTTCTTGTTCATTTTATTAGTCTAAGCCTGCTTATGCATTATTGATATCTAATATCTTGCTCATACCATTCAATCAATAATCCCGTGGTTTGTTTATCAGGCTGCAATTCCTCAAATCTTTGAGAAAACAAAAGAAGATTTCTTTTCAAATACTATTAACATAATGCGAGAAGCCCCGGATATATGTTATGAAAAAACCAAGGAGATCCCTTGTGTTACTTGCCCACACAAACCTGATGGATCCATGTTTGCTATGGTAAAAACAAAGCAATCCTGAACTCAATTCTGGCCTGAAAGAAAATTTAGCATGGAAGTGAGATTCCTGATGACTTATATATGTTACAGGTAAAACTAAATCTTTCCTTGCTGGAAGACATTAGTGATGATATGGACTTCTGTCTCAAGCTGGCCAGAGAAGAATCAGTGACAATTCTGCCAGGTAAAGCATAAACACTTTAGAATCATCTGGTAGATGTTAATATAACTGGGCGTGTGCTTTGATGGTTGTTTCTCCAATGTCTAATATGTTGCACGAGCATAGAAGATCGATGCAAGCTTTCTGTCAAGTTGGCAGCAATAATGATTTGATCACTGACGAATTGGGTACAGGAGTGGCTGTGGGACTGAAGAATTGGCTCCGGGTAACATTTTCCATTGAACCAGAGTCTCTTGAACAAGGCCTCGACAGGATGAAAGCATTCTGTCAAAGGCACAGCAGGAAGTGATAAGATATACCAAGTCTACGATCAAGTGATGGTGCCGACAATCTCTCAAGGTGTCATCAAGTTTCTTAAATTCTACACTACCTTATCTACTATGGAAATTAAGTGTCTTAAGAGGACAGCAAAAGTTGTCCCATCTAGTCAAGAAATAAAAACCCATCTGCCTGTAAGCACATCAGAAGAGGGGGTGCTGGAAGTGATCAAGAACTTCTCATGGTGTCACTGAAGTTCCTTCAAATATCAAAAATCAAAGTGTTATTACATGTTTGTGCTTGTAAAAAACCTGTCCATCAGAGTCTTGAATACTATGTAAGGGCAAGGAGCTGTCCCCTCCTGTCCCTCTTCAGTCATAGAATTACAAATTTGCAACTTTCCTCGATTTTTCCTGAAGTTATAAATTCTTGCATCCTATACATCAGTCTGCAACCAAGACACTTGGCAACATCTAGGCCAATTGTTGCACTTGCGCCTTTCCACTTTCACCAAGAATTTCTGACAAAACTAGGGCCTGAGGAAGTTAAGATAAGAAGAACAAGAGGCCAAAATATCAACAGAGCTATAATTGTCTCCATCTGAACATGAAATGCGACCAAGCAAATCTAATACCCAAGAAGGATAGCTAAAGAAGAACCCCTCATCCTTGTGCCTGGTAAGGAACCTAACTGATATATCAATGGTTGCTTGAAAGATTTCACATTGAGACACTAATGAGCAACAACTCTTGCAGGGATTACTGGGGAGTTTAAGAATTAGATCCGAATAACTTTTATTAGAGTTGAACAATCATCTCTTGAAGATGGCCTTGGAAGGTTAAATTCCTTCTGCCAGAGACATGCCAAGAAACAATAGTTTCTTACACCATTACTAAACCTTACCCGAACTAACGGTTAATCTTAGCAACCAAGGTCAGGTTTTGTCTCAAACTAGTTCTGAGGTTGATCCGGTGAAAACCGGGTTAATCTATTTAAATTTTATTGACTTGATTGATCTAACCAAACTTGATAAGACCCTACATGGTCAATTTCATGAATTTTTAAAATAATAAGATTTTGGTCTTTTTAAATTTTTTTTTTATCTGAAACAAAGTGGTTTTTAGGATTGATCCTACAAACCAACAACCTAAACCTTTGACAAGTTTGATAACTATGGATTTACAGAATCATCAGCAGATTCATGTTGAACGTTAATCCTTGCTTATTATGCTAAGACTTCAAAATAAATATGCTACCATTACTGTAACTAAGTAGGCAAGTGTGTTAATGGACAAATATTTGATCTATTTAAAATATTAAAAGCATTCATGTTAAAGGAATTCTATCCAGAATTGATCTATTTAAAACATTTTTATTTTTATTTTTTTAATTAATCCATATTAACCTATGAGACATTCTCCCTGTATATATAAATTGGGTTTAATATCCATACTTTCAACAAATGCAATCCCACCATGACAAAGCCACAAAACATAGAGTAGATTAGATAGAGAGGCCCATCACTTTCTTACCGTTGCACTTCTCCTGGCCCTATTGACCCCCACAATTCCCACCCTAAAAATTCAAAAAGCAACAAAAACCCTGTCTCTCCAACGGCTCATTTCATTTCAACAAAACCCCAGCATCAAGAACCCTTCCCTTTCTCAATCAAACACCTCAAGAATCCTCTCTAAATCTTTACATTTACCAAGCTTTGCTTCTTCTCTCTCGAATCTCTCCAAAATCTCCAAAAAATCTGCCATTAAAGCATTCAAGAAATGGATGCAACACCACCTTCTCATAGGTCAAACCCCAACTCTCAAGCAAAATCAGCCTCTCGTTTGTCAAGAATCACATACTCTATCGAATCAGAAGCAAAGCCTCCACAGCTGTATCTAGACCTTATCCCTTCGTCGGAAAAGAAAACCCCATCAAGTCTTTCACTCAAATCCTCGACCAACTCTCCCCAAGAACAACTCCTCCTCTCACCTTCTCCTTTGAGAAAATCAAGAAACCGTCTTGTCGACCGGTATGAGATGCCGGAGGAGGGTGTTTTAGAGCTAAATGGGTCTAGAAGGAGATGCAAAAGTAGAGGATCTCAAATGGGTTCTTTAGGTTGTGCTTCACCAAGGAGTAATAGAAGGTTAAGGAGAAGATTGGAGGTGGAGAGTAGGGAAGAAAGGGACTTGATTGGTTTTGTGGATGAGGTTGGAAAAGTGAGAAAGAGAAGACAGAGCGGCCGGTCTAAGAAGGAGAAGGAGAAGCTCTCTTTAGTCCCTTCATTGCCTTCTTCTAGCACTATTCCAAGTATGTAGAAATGTGTTCTCTTTTTCATTTTTTTGTTGCCAAGTCCTTTAAATCTGGATTTTGTTGAATTGATTTGTGCTATTTTGATGATGATTTTGGGATTTTAGAAGTTGATGATGGTGATGGAGGCAATTTGGAGAGGATTGGGATGGTTGTTTTTGATCTGATAATGTGGAAAGATGTGGCAAAATCAAGTCTTTGGTTTGGTCTTGGATGCCTATGTTTCTTGTCTTCCTTCTTTGCTAAAGGGATTAGCTTTAGGTGGATATCTCTTAATCTACTCTTTCTGCTTTGAATTTTCAGTTTGAGGTGCTATTAAGGTAGCTAATTCTCTTCAATTTTACGTTTTTAAGCATTTTCTCTGCCATTTCACAACTCGGGCTTCTGTTTCTGGGTGTATCATTCCTCTCGAATTCGATATGTCAAAGGTAAAAGTCTCCAATGTTATTGCAATGGCCAATAGATTATGTATGTGTTCAAGTTCATCTAATTTGGGTTCTGAGTATTGAGATTCTGATAATGTAATCACAGAAACAGTGTTGAGAAGCTGAGAAAATTTAAGCTGACAGAAGATGACATTTTGAGAGTGGGTAGATTGATACTTCCAGCTGCAAATCTTGCAATTTCAAAGACAAGAGAGTTATTCTCAGGAGAGCCATCCATGACCCTCAAAGTAATTACCATATTTTCTTTGCATAACACTCTTAAAAAAACCTTTCCAATTTGATCAAACAGGCATTTAAAGAGCCTTCTATTTCCTGGTCACAGGTGATTCCTTTCTTGCTTCTTGGTGCGGAGTATGGTCATCTTGTAACTTTGAGGAGGCTTTGTGGAATTGGTATGTTAACTATAATAATAAATTGTTTACGAAATCTGCTTGAGATCAATGTTTTGATGATAATTTACTCCTTATATCTTGGTCGTGTCTTTGTGAATTTGATCAGGGTTTTTCATTAGCTTCACCATACCAAAACTATTTGCTTGCTACTCTAGTCAGATTAACCAGAAAGGTATACAAAGCCTCTCCATGTAAATGAAATGCTGTTAGCTTGTCTGGCCATTTATGGTTCCGTGGAAGTGAATTTTTGTGGGGATACTGCAGTTGAGCACTTGAAATGCCGGATGATGGAAGCATGGAGAGCTTGTTCTCACAAAAAGATGGTGGCAGCATCAGCAGTCACAGCTTTCTGGAATCTGTCAAGTGTCAAAACCCGTATATTTACTGGTAATTGTGATGGATTTTCAGTATTTTTAAGCTGTTAAAAGCTACATAGAACTTCAATTCTAGCTGATGATTCTTAACTTAGATTTGGTTCTATTTGAAGCATTTATATCCTTGGTAATACTACGATGCTGCCGGCAACAACTAATGCCAAGCCAGGAAGAAGGGGGGTCACTGCCAACACAAGTAAAAGGGGAAGCAGAAGGAGAACAAGAGCCACAACAGGCAGGAGTGGTCTCCCTCCCTAAATCAGTAGGCATCCTTGCCATTTCTAACAGCAATAACTTGCACTTTAAGCAGAGATAATATGAGAGGCATTGCGTTGTACTCTATAAAACTAACACTTACTGTGGACAAAGAACGATCCCTCCATTTTATTATGTACAAATAAAAAGATATCGTCTTTCAATCTTCTGCTCTGAGTAAATGGAAATAAAGTATATGAAAGAAGTTGATCGTATAAGAGATAATCATAAGAGTTTATGCTGGAAATACACTTACACTTGGCCCATTTCCTCACAACCATAGGAATAATCAATTTATATATATTTATTGGCTAATCGAGCACACTTGATTTTGTTTTAGATCAAGGCCGAAAGCTCCTACCAGCAACTCCCCCTTCTTGTTCTCTATCTATTTTGAATTTGATGATATAAAAAATAATTTTAATATATTTTTAAATAAAAAATACTATTAAAAAGGATCCTATACCATATGGTATAAAACGCATACTAAGATTAAGATCTTTTCCCATCAACAACTCCATGCATCCATCCATTCAGATAGATTCGGGTTATCATCCATTATTATCCGTACAGAAAGGATCACTCTCAAATGCAAAAATTCTTGAGATGGATGCATGGAGTCCATCCATTCAGATAGATTCGGGTTATCATCCATTATTATCCGTACAGAAAGGTCCCTCTCAAATGCAAAAATATTTATAGCTCTATTATTCTCGAAAGCAAAGTGGATTGGAAGCTCGCAACGAGCATAAAGCAAAAGCAAACCTTTTGACTTCAAGTCAACACAAAGCAATAAAAACACCACACGTGCATAAAGCCATAAACCCCACATAACTTCTCCTAGAAGTTAAAACACAATTAAAAACCCTAATTGCCCTTTCTTTTCCTTTCTCCCTTCAATTTATAAACAACCACCGCTGCTAAGGCTTATACATACGAAAAATAAACAGCTGTGAAATCTTCCTCTCTGTGAAATCAACTCATTCGATCAATCAATCAAAAATGGCAACAACAGCTGAGAAAAGAAAGCCAGTGTTCATCAAAGTAGAAGAGCTCAAGCCTGGCACCAATGGTCACAATCTCACTGTCAAAGTTCTTGAATCTAAACCAGTCCCTGTCCCTAAGCCACGTCGTGCTCCTATGTCTCTCTCTCAACGCCCTCAACGACCTTCTCGAATCAATGAATGTCTTGTTGGTGATGAAACTGGTTGTATTGTTTTCACTGCAAGAAATGAACAAGGTGAACGATTTTTCCTCCTTTATTGATAAAGACTATGCTTTTTTGTGCTTTCTAGGATTCTTTATTGAGATTGTTTCTGGGTTTTGGTTTTTTTAAGAAATGATTTATGGGTTTTGGGTTTTGATTATGGAGACCCAATAAAGGTGGCTACTTTGTTGGTTTTTTTGTTGGGGTTTTGATTTTTTTGCTTTGATGGTTTCCGGGTTCAGGGTTTTGAGATTTGATTTGTATGAATTTGTTATTTGGATCTTTTTTGTTTATGAGGTCTGGCTGATGTGATGGTGTGTTGTTAAGGTGATTGATTGTTGGTTCTTGTTACTTTGTTATGGTTTGTTGACTTGAGAGAACAGTGTCTGGGTCACTGTTTTAATGGGGTGGAAGGAAAGTAAAGTTTTGGCATTGTTGGGCCTTTGAGCTTGTAGTTCAAGCTATCCTGTGAAGTCTGTCTGTTCGTATTTTTTAGAATCCAAAATAGAGGTTTGACTTTTAAGGTGTGTTTGGGAAGCAAAGTCTTTTAAGGGTGAGAATGGGTTTTGGGTTGTATTGACACTTGGTTCCTAAGAGTATCTAGATCGTAGGATGGCCATTTTGTAAGTTAATGCTTTTTTGGTCCACTTTTATGTATTCATTTTGCTGATGTATCGTGTGAAAGTTTCATAGTTCTGCTTAGTTATATTAAGGTTAACATATTGTGCTATAAGTAGTAGTGTTGTATGTTTAGGATATTATAGAGGCACCGACTTTACATTTCCCTTTAGTTTCTCTCAATGAATACTATGTTTATGGTAGCGATTTTTGGATATATTAAATAGTTCTCGCAATTGTGGTTTCTTTGAAAATGCACTATTGATTTCCAGAAGGCATTGCATTAGATAGTTCTGAATCAAACAATTGCTTGAAGTTTAGAATTCACAATTCACTCTTAATTATTCATTCTTGATTCGTTGAGATTTATTTGATATGGAAAACTAATACTTTGAGCCAGTGGACTGTGAATGCCATTTATTGATTTGAAACCAGAATGCTTAGTTCAGGTGCCTAGGAAATTAACTTGGTGTTTCTTTTGTTACTTGCTTGAAATAAGATTTGGATGTTTTGGTCAGCGAGCCCACTGTTGGTAATATGTGCCAAGTATGGGTCAAGACCACCTTGGTCTTGCTTGCATATCAATATAGGTAGAGGATTGTCTTCGTTTCTTTTTTATGTTCGTTCATTTCCTGGATTGTAGCTTCATCTGTGCTTGTAGTTAGTAACAATGGGGAAAACATATCCTGACCCCCCCACCCCACCCCAAACTGCATGCTGGGGAGGCACTGAGGCTGTCTTGCTATCTATAGTACTTTGATCATGCTTTCCTTGATCTGGGTGTTGATAAACACATTTAGGTTGCTTTTTTAGTGATTGTAAAGGTTTTGGTTAATGCATTTTGATATCATGCTCTAACAGTCATTTTAATCTCATGCAGTTGACATTATGCAGCCTGGTGCCACTGTCATCCTGCGCAATGCCAAGATTGACATGTTCAAGGGGTCTATGAGGCTTGCCGTAGACAAGTGGGGACGTGTTGAAGTTGCAGAACCTGCGAACTTTGCAGTTAGAGATAATAACAATCTTTCTCTGGTGGAGTATGAATTGGTCACTGTTCAAGCATGATTAGCGTCTCTTATGGGAGTGAATATTTCAAATTTAGTAAAGACTTGATTATTGTTCCCTGGTTGTGAACTATAACTTATATATGAAGACTGAGATATGCTCAGAAGTTGTAAGTTTTAGCAATATTGCGTTGTTAATGCAACAATTATCAGATTGAGAATGAAATACTAGTTAAATGTGATTAGCCAAATCCAGTCTCTTTATTTCCAGTTTACTTAGCAACAAGGTGCATGGATTTCGCATGGGTTGCGTTTGCATGCAGAGTAATGCTGGAGGCAATTGTCCTGTGTAAACTCTTGGTATCATGCTCGTCAGGGTTCAGTTTCCTGGTGCCCTTAAAAATAAAACATGAATCTCCAAGAGAACAGCAGCCAAAATGCATATGAATCTAAACGAGAAGGGGAAGGGCTTTGGCAAATGCAGATTTGTTTTAATATAGTTGATTTTCTGTGATTTCGATCATAAATCGATAGGAAGGATCTGTCTTTAGCGTATCAAGTTCTCTGGATTTGCTGACTTGAATACCTGATTTGCAATGATTTATAGAATGGGTGCTTATTCATAAACAAAAAAAGATTAGCAAGGTTGGAATCGTTCATTTTGATATATATATATCAAATTTATTTTATATGTTTAAAAATCAAACATCTTAAGAAATATTCAAATTTATTCATTTATAAATAATTCAAAGCAATCTATTAGAGAATAGGAAAAAAAACTTGCAAGTGTCAAGAAAACAAAAGACTCCCAAAATGCTTAGTTCAACTCTGAATTTTCATTTAGGTAGGGCTATGTAACATAAAACAAACTCAAGCAGGCGAAGCCACTGTCATTTTCCAGGTAATAGTTGCAACCGGTGCGGGTCATTATGCACACGCAACATCGGGGATGTAATGTGCCAAGAGAGAATTAAAGGCCTGAAAAATATGAGTTCAGGCTGGAATTAAAGGGGAAAAAAAATGGTGCTACATAAGCAATGGAAAGAAAAACAAGGGGAGATCAACTGAGTCTTCCAGGCCACATCAAGCAACAACAGATTACAACCCTAAACAAACAAAAGATCAAGTCAGAATAAAAAAGCCAAAAACCCTCATGGTTGAGATGCACAATTCCTCAATTCTACTACTAAATAAACCAAATCTAGGGCACAATGCATAATCTAGCTGACTAGAAATGATTTGATGTCATTGACTTGCATTGGACAAAAGGGCTACTACCAGCAGAAAGCAATGCAAAACACATTTAGCATTCACTAAGAGCGAATGCCTCCCCAATTTAACATGCATGGTTTTTATGAGCTTAAGATGAAGCATGCCTAAGGGGGGTTTGGTGTGAGCTAAAAGTATCTCAAGCCACACTTTATCCTAAGTAGCCTGAAAGGGTAAGGATTTGCATTGATTCGTGAGAGATATGAAGTTACGGCTCATAATTGTCACACATGTAATAAAAAGCTTAAAACAACAAATGGAAACAGATAAACATCACTATACACAGAAACGCAAACATTTGAAACACCTTCACTTTGGTTCATGTCCATCAAAGTGAATAAAGCAGCTACTATAGGCTACATGACACTAATGGAAAGAGTGAAGTCCAAGAGTTTCTTACGTACAAATACTTAAAGTCTTGTCCTTAGATAAAACATGAAAGGAAAGGGAAAAAACAATTTCAGGGTCAACTTTCCAATAGGCAGCTCATTCAACACTTCTAATCTAGCAGGCATCATTCTCCTAGATGCAAGAACTTTTGAACAAAACTTCCCCGAACCCATTGCACATTCATCATACATCATCATTGCAAGCTGATTACATACAAGCAATTAGTAGGGTGCATAAAATCACCTTTTCAACACCAACAGTACAAAAGCTTCAGAAAGGGAAAAGAGTGAAAACTATAACTGAATGAATCTGCAATACATCTTTCAAATTAATGTGCTGAAAACTAAATCTTATCATAAAAATATTAGACAAACAAGTAGTTTATTATAGCTATAGAAGGATAAGAGTTTACTAATTCATCTAGGTTTTAGAAGCTCAGAAATCCAACCGGTCTCTTCAGCAGCTCATTCAAAACTTCTAAAGGCAGAATTTTGTACTAAAACTTGCTTGAATCTTCTGAGAATTCATCACACATCATCATTGCAAGCTGATTGAATAACAATAATCAGTATGCTCCCTTGATGGTCAGGTTGATTCTTTTTTGGAGAAATTAATCAAAGAAATGCTTAAGTAAACTTTTTAAACTCCAAGTAGGAAGTTGAACATTTAAAACTACATGTCATCACAATAAATTATCAAAAGGATTCTTGAACAACATGTACTTTTATTGTAGGCAATAGTTTAAAGAAACATGAACAATATGAGTTCTTGAAACAACAAATATTTACATCCATCATCTTGCTAATGATCACCAATCCTAATTCACCCATTGCATCTGATACTGATACTACAATTTAACGAGTTAAATTCCTTTCTAAATAATTCTCAATATGGAGGGACTTTTATTTTATTTTTTAAAATACAATTACTCCTCTTCCATCTAACATACAACTACAGGAAACAGCCAGGCCACCACAGGAGCTGCCAAGCCCTCCATTTTTTTATTTGTCCAGCAAAACCAATTCAAGGTTGACAAGACATCCATATAATACATCCACCATGTTTGCCCCTATTGGCTGAATCTAGGTCAAGCTACCATTGCGCTCCTGCACCATGCGGTTGTTACATTATTCATAGATTCATGGAAATTCTTAATTAGCATAAATGATCTGTATTTAAGTTCTGAAGCTCATTCAATATCTTAGGAAGACACTGGATTATTCCACAAGAAAAACTACAATTCAAACACATACAAAAAAATGGACTCTTAATAATAGGTTAGATGGCACTGAGGCAACAGAAAACTATTTTGAGAATAATGTCAAACACAGAGATCATTTAATAAATACTAATCCATACAACATAATCCTTATCTAAAACGGCTGAGTTTTACATCATGTTTCATCATTAGTTCGAATAACGTAACTGTTTTGTCTAATCTAAACATGATGCCAACCCTCCTAGTTTAACAGCTTCAAAATAAAAACAAATCCAAGTCATTCCATCTTTGCTTCTCGATCTTCATCTAGTCTTGACTCGTCCTACAACATGAAAAGAGAGGAGTTTGCACCTCTTTATCAAAACAAAGCACTAAAACGAGAGGCTTATTTTCTTCTTCTTATTATTTTTTTTTGATGTGATAATGCAAGATTGAGAGGGCTTGGCAAATAAACTTAAGCGATTTATCTTAACCACATGGCCTAGCATTCACTACTAGCCTAATCCAGCAAACACTAACTTACCAGAAAATTAAAAGGAAGAAAAAGAACATCAAGGAGGATTACAAACGTTGTTAGATACCTAATTCAAGAATAAAACCCACTGGTTAGAGACAGTATACGAAAACTACCTAGAACACAAGAAAATGGAATGAGCACACATGTCAGACACATAAAATTTACCGCTACCCCATTTCTTAATTACCTTTACCACCACAAGCTCCATCCCTTTATACCACAATTCCAATTTCCATAACAGTTTCTCAAAAGATTAACACAGAACTACCAAAAAAAGTATAGCATAATCATCAAGTAAAACAATTCAAACTTATGCAACATCACCAACATAAAACGCAATCAAGAAACAATCAATCATAAAACAGAAACATATAAACCAAAAAGATCAAATCTTTTCTATACCTTCAAGAAGCCAGCCACAACTGCAGCGAGAAATGGAGAGCATCGAAGTCATCAAAGCCGAGGCAGTCACTGTATGGTAAGGCATCATTGATTCAACAGCAAAGCTCATTTCCACTGGACTCCTCCTTCATTAACCAAAACAATAAAAAAAACAAAACATCCCATTAACACTTTCAATCATTCAAAGCAAAACAGCTCATAATGTTTTAATCTTTCTAAATCAAAATAAATCAATACACACGCACACAAAAGGAGGGGTAATGGTGACCTGAGAATGGGTTTGCTCGTGGTGGAGTTGAGGCCAAAGGGGGAGGCTTTAGGCTTGGATTTGGACTGGGAAGCAAAGCGGGCCGCTGCGGTACGGGCGGCGGATGACCGGATAATGGATCTGGCGGCTGCAAATGAGGCCATTTTTGTGATTTTTTTTTCAGATGAGAGAAGGTTGTTGTTTTTGCTGTTGGTAGGGGTTTGTTAATTGGAAAGCTTAAACCCTATGGAAATTTCGGAACGTGTTGTCGTTTTGGTTTTCCTGTTAAAAAATACTTTTGAAAATTGTTGTTTTTTTAAAATTTTAATTATTTAATATATTAATATTAAAAATAAATTTTAAAAAATTATTATTTTAATATATTTTTAAATAAAAAATACTTTAAAAAATAACATTTTTATTTTTTATACCCGGCTTGCAAACGACAGGTTCAAATTCTACTATCAATCAAAGCTCCTTGTAACCAAACACAAAGAGAACCATTTCTGAATTCAACACCACCAATTACCAAACACCCCCCAATGAGGAAACAAAAATCCCTCCCCTACAAAAGCCCGTAAAATCAAATTCCCAGGTTCCATTTTTCAAGATTTCAATTCTTCAACTCAGAAACAATGGCTTCCCTCTTCAAGGTAAATTCACTATAACACAAAAAAGTTTCAATCTTTAGACTTTATTTCTTATAAATAATCACCTCTTTTTTTTTCTTTTTCTTTTTTTCAATTTCAGGATCTAACAAAGCTATCAGCTTATAGAGACAGGCGGTTTCCTGGTAATCAAGAAGAGTTTGAACAGGCACTTCAAACCTCAACAACTGTCTACATTGGTAACATGTCTTTTTATTCTACTGAAGAGCAAGTTTATGAGCTTTTCTCTCGAGCTGGAGAGATTAAGAAGATAATCATGGGTTTGGACAAGAACAGTAAAACCCCATGTGGGTTTTGTTTTGTCTTGTAAGTCTCTTGTTTGTTTCTTGCACAGAGTTTCAATCTTTTTGGTGCTATGTTTATGGAGATGAGAAGATAATCGTGGGTTTAGACCGGAAGGCTGAAACCCTGTGTGGGTTTTGTTTTGTCCTTTAAATGTTTGGTTTGTTTCTTATACAAAGTTTCAATCTTTAAGTTCTATGTTTATGGAACTAAGAAGATAGTTGTAGGTTTAGACTGGAAGACTAAAACCTCATGTCGGTTTTACTTTGTCTAGTTCGCCTTTGGTCTAGTTCGTTAAAAGGTATGAATTTTTAAGAACTTAGTTTGTGGAAGAAACTTGGAAGATAATTGTTGTTTTAGAAAAGAGCACAAAAACCCTATGCGGGTTTTGTTTTGCTTTGTGGGTATCTCCTGTATTATTCACAGGGAAATCTGAATTCTGAATTATTTTGTTTGTTGACAAATTTAGAAAGATAAGAATGTCCCCATGTGGCTTTTCTTTTGTAAGGCTCTGGATTTCCTTATGAGGAAGTCTTGAGGAATTGTTTTTGCTAAGGAAACCCTTGTTCCTTTTTAGTGGTTTTTTTATGATAAGTTGTTTTGGTTTATAACTTTTACAAGTAGTTATTTCACGATTATCATTTTTAACTCATTTTTATGCATATTGATTAGATATTACTCTAGAGAAGACACAGAGGATGCGGTGAAGTTTATGAGTGGAACCATTCTTGATGATCGTCCAATTCGTGTGGATTTTGATTGGGGCTTTCAGGAAGGAAGGCAATGGGGTCGTGGTCGAAGTGGTGGACAGGTAAGCTTGCTGCATTGGCCATCAATTTGCTAAAAGCTTATCCTTCTTTTGGCATTAATCGTTTTTTGGTTTGAATTTGTTTTTACAGGTGCGAGATGAATATCGGACAGACTACGATCCTGATATCCTTTTAGCGTTGTCTGTGTGTTCGATCATCGATCAAATGGTTGCATATTTGAAGGCTTTGTCTTCTAGAAAAGGACAAGTACTGCCAACATGCTAATCAATTGATTTTTTTCCTCTCCTGATTTATCATTAGTGAAACAATAAGGCACCTTCAGTTTCCTTAACTTGAGGTACGCAGAGGTGGTTATGGAAAATTAGTTCAGCAAGAGTTGGAAGCACAAAGACAGCTTGTAGATTATGGCACTGGGTCCTTGGGTTCTTTCCCTCCAGTTATGCCACCACCTCATTGTGAGTTGCTGAGGGTTATTTTATTTAAAAATCCTTTCCTTAAACTAGATCTGTTAATTCCAAAAATTTCCATTTGTTTCTAGAATGATTCCAGTGTTTGTTTATATTCTTTTGAGTTGTCTATTGAAGTAGAAGGACGGAGTTTGAAATTTATTAGCAATGCATTGCAACAAGCTCGGTAACAGTGCAGCCCTGCTGAAGCAAGAACTATAAACACAGTTTAATTCCAACCTTGTATACATGTGTCATGATCTATTATGAACGATTAAATAATCAGTCTTTGAAAAATGCAGTAGAACCTGTTTTTAGTAGCAATGGTGCAACCTTGAACTATGAGTTTAGAATCTAGTAATCTTTCACTGAGATTGTGCATGAATTGTCATTCATGTAAATTGCAACATGATTGTGACCACTTGCTTGAGCATGGAGAGAAAATGTTGTTCTTGTAAGCAAGCCTTGCTAATTTATGGTTTTGTTTTGTTTTGTTATTTGTACTCCGTGTCATTATCTTCTATTTTTTTTTAGTCTTTTTTTAAAGTTGTAGTATAGTTGAATATGTACAACCTGCACAATATAAATGGAAAATGAAATAAAGGATGACAATTTTTTCCTTATTTACAACTTAATATCCAATTCTATTTATCATCTTGGATGATGCATGATCTTCTTGGTAATATTTGCATGTCTCCCGTAGTTTAGAGTTTGCAGCGCACATCTAAAGTAAAAACCCTTTGTTGCCTCTTAAAACGTGAATAATTCTTGGCTGGAATATCCATCATGATCCACCCACCTTTTTTTCATGTTGTTGCTCATTGATTGATTTTGTTGCTGCTTTTCTTTTAATTTTTATTGATTGGTTCACTCAATTTGTTAACATTAGGTTGTCATGTCTATACCATTGGAATTACACCACAAAAGTTTTCTCTGACTTCCCTCACTGCAATGAAATTTATGTTTCAACATCCTCTGACATTTTATCCCTGCAGATGGCAGACGTGGTGGAGGCCACAATCACGGTGGTTCTCACCGCCAGAGTGGAGGTATTTTTTCCTTTCTATGCACACGTTGATGGCTTGGAGTGTATTTTTCCTCTTACATTCCTTTTATTCAGTATGAATTTTTATTTTATTCAAGAGTTTGGGCCTGGCCTGTATTTTATCCTTCTTGATGTTTTCATAATAATCTTTGCCTGATTGTCTTTCTGGAGAAGCAGATTACCATCACCGGAAGCGGCATAGAGAGGATGACCGACCTCCACGCGAATCTTCAAAGAGAACCTCAGATCATGAGTCCAGGAGGAACTTTGATCCCGACACACGACCGGTAATCTTTAACTGCATAACAGTCTTATATGCCTTAGGGCATTCTTTGCAATTGTCAACATGTTGCCAACAGGGTGCCAGTCTTCCATGCCATTACGGGTTTATGTTTTTTACTGTAACGAGGGAGGTCTGATTTCCAGCTTGCTTTTAGCTGATTTTGACTCTGCAATGGCATTGATCATTATAGACTATAGAGAACCCAAAATTCTCTCATGCTCTCTGCTTTCCTATGTTTTTGAATTATCTCTTTTCTGTTGTATAATCCATTGTTGCTTTGATGTGACAGGAGAAGAATCCACGATTCCGTGAAAGTGCCAACTCTGATGATGAAGAGGAAGATGATAGGCAGCAACGACCTTAATCAGCTCATATTGATGTGTTTTGTACGATGAAGTTTAGGGAATAGAAGCATTTTGCACTAGGGACCATGTTTTCAAGGACCAAATTGTTCGTGTTGCCGCTAACTGTCTTGTCCTTCGTTTCTGAGTCATAACTTAATAGTTATAGACACTGTTGATCTTTGAATTACCATTCTTTTTACCTGGTGTATGCTTCATCCTGTTTTCTTTTATTCCCTCTTTGTTAATAACGAGGACTTACCTAAACTCAAACAAAACTTTGAATCGCAAATGACATAGCTTAGGTACCTGCTTTTGTCGAGGTTGATATTTTGATAGAAACGAATCATTCTATCCATCTCTGGGTGAATCTCTTTATTCCATTTACTTTGGGAGGGTGAGAAGGGGATGTAAAAACCCACAACAGTAACTAGAGAAAGCTAATATAATGAAGAAAAATTAGCCACAATCATGCTTACATTCAACTGTTGAAGAGGAAACAAAAATTTGATTATCATATGACAATTAACATTACGGTGCATCGATGGAGCTGGGTTTCTCGATCCGCAACCTCACATGGTTTCTTCTCGCTTTGAATTACAATGAAAGAATCGACAAAATTTGGGATCCCATAAAACAATCGTTAAACAATCGTTAAGGTGCTAGCATTAAGCCGAGGAGCAAACTTGACTGTGTAAGATCCAACTTGAGATACTCTAGCCAAAATACATGACTCAATCAACTTCTTTAATAATTCTTCTTTTTCGCATTGGTTCAGTTACAATGCTTCCTGGGGCACTGTGAGCTTTCCTCCTTTGATCTTTCCTCCTTTCAGCTTCAATCATTACCCGGCGAAGGACACCAGCCTTGTATATAGGTTTGGGCAAATGCCTATGCCTGCCATCAAAACACAGAAAAATCAGCAACCAACACTAGTTAATGTTGTAAAAAAAATCCAACATGGATGGGCGGCAAAGTTTTCCAAGTCTAATACTGACTAGTATCATTCTTGTGGATAGTTTTCCAGCCAAATACAGTATTTTTAGGAGCTAAAATCCCCTTACCTCACAATGCGCTTGACCTCAGGAAGGTGCTTGTAGCGATTCTTTAGCGCTTCGTTGTATTCATGCCTTTTCTGTTCCCTTGGTAGTAGCTGCAGAATAGAAAATGGATGGGTTGTGATTGAGATATGGGACATTATTGCACATTTTTTTATTGAAAAATGTAGCTAATGAGGAAATTAAACTATAAAACTAAATATTCATCTGTGCTTCAATAATAAAATCATCACTTTTTTAAAGGTTCAGTGCACCATCATATCTTGCGTTGCTTCAGCAGCTCAGTTAGCATCACCAAACACATAGTGCAATATAGACATTGTGGTGGCAATGCTGAAAACTCAGCAGCACTGAGGAAAATATGCAAGAATTAACGTCAAATGTGTGTAACATAAGAAGCTTACAACTCCCAATTGTTCTGATGCTTTAGCTTTCCATAACCTCAGATTTGTGTCATCACTTCCTGAAATAACATAGCTTGCATCGCAGCTGAACTTGACACAGAATACCCTACATATTTCAGACAGAAAATGAGCACTATGAAAATTGAATCTTCTTTTGGACACCTCAAAAAAGTGCTGGGTCATGCACAAAGGCCTCATTTTTTAAGTGACAAGATACAAATATAACTAATTTAGGTGGACAGGTAAGCTTGCTACAAATTCAATCAAACCTTTGCATTCTCTTTGTGTGATAGATTTCCCGACTGTGACCTCCATTATACTGGAAAATTCTAACCTGTAAAAAGAAGAAGCTTGATTAAACATAAAATCCAGCCTCATTAACTAAGCTAACTAAATGCAGCAGAATTTGCTCAAATGCAACTCACTGTTCTATCATAGGATCCAGTTACGAATTCCCGACCCGTTGGTGAGAAATCAATATCCATCCTGGAAGTGAATAATTGGTGTTAACAAACATAATCTCTTTGGTCATCGCTAAAATTGACAGAAAACTTATAAGTTCAGAATTCAAACACCAGCCATCTTACACTGCAGAAACGTGATCTTTGTGCACACACTTGGCTTCTTCCAATTTTCTGGCATCATAGCTATAGCAGTTGCAATCCTCATTTGCCTGCAGCATTATGCAATATAACTAGTAAATCCTAACAGAATGCACCGTATTCAACTCTATGAAGCAGATCACCCTATGAATAAGATTTAAATTTTTTATCAAGCTAGTATCTGATAGCACTAAAATATCAAAGATCATACAAACCACCCAATTATTCTAAAAAATGCTCAAATTAAAAATTTAAATTCTAAGGAATGCATCAGTTCAGGTGCTTACAGCTGTGAAGTTCATGGGTTCCATTGGGTTCCAAGAAATAGAATTAGTTTTTGTCTGCAGGAAGAAAAAAGAAAGCACATTAGCATCGAACAATCACAGTATGATGAATCTTGAACTAAGGACTGAATAAATTAGAAGTATTTAATAGACATATAATATCTGGGAAACCACCTCAACAATGGAACACTTCGTAACAAAAATCAATAAAAAGATTTGCGAATTGCCAACTTAAATAATGCCCCCCCCCCCCATGTTTGCATGAAACTCAGAGCAGAAAGATACCACATCTTTGGCTTTTGAATAAATTGTATGCCACTGGAACTAAGTCACTACTCCCTGAATTACAAACTTGACTGAATTATTATGCTATCATATAACTTTTCAAACCTCATCAGGAGTTGGTGAATTAAGAAGTGACAGAATACATCTTTATGAAAAGTGAGGGTTTTTTTATAAAAAAAAAAAAAAAATCACTTGTCTTACTTCCTTCACTCAGACAACAAAAAAAGTTAATAGCTCATCAAAAAATGCAAACAGGAGATCTAAGATCATAACCATGCATTGAACTTCATGCTGATAAATAGTTAAACTTACCCTCATAATAAGTTTCCTTGCTGGAGAAGACACACGCAAGTCATACAAAATTATGCTGCGATCACTACAAAAAGAAAATACACTTCAAATAAGCATATGTTCCGTTTAATGTTGTCGAGTGTGCAAGATGTTGAGTGACACATGCATGACTATGAAAAACCTATACAAGGTAAATAACCAGTTAACATTCACATACAATGTACACTGTCCATCTTTTAAGGGTGAAAGGATCTGTCATCCTCAATGTCCTCAAATATAAGTGGTCACTAACAAGGGAAGAAAGTCAAAAGCACCATAGAATATGCAGCTTATGCACAAACACAAGAATATAAAGCATTCACCCCAATACGATATCAGGTTGGTAACTTGGTATTGGTTTGAGGACATATCATGAAATGAAACAAGATCCTTGGAATTCTTAAGACTCAAGGGTCCATTGGTTTTGCATCATTAAAAATAAAAGCTAACTCTCCATACTACTAAATGCTATGTCCAATGACCAAAGTTGAACATGGATAAAAACACGTTCTTTAAGCACAAATATCTCGAACAAATCAATTATTTCTGTTTCCCAAACTTCATGAGGTGCTTAAGAACCTAAATGTGGCTGAATTCACACAACTGAAACATTTAAGCTAGTCACAAATCTTGAGACAGTTGAGGTTCTATTCACATTTGGGAGTGGGAAAGATGAGCCCAAGGTTGGGATCAAACTTTGCTGAGCTAGTTTTAATCTTAAAATCCCAAGTAGGCTCACATGTGTTAAGACTATTGTACTCATAGTAGTTCAGGTGCTTGCTGAATTGTTTAGACCTTCCATATTAAAGGTAAACAAGACAGACAGGATGAAAACATGCTGAGTCAAGTATCCACACTATCAAGCTCCAAGCTCACAGTAACAGACCTTAAAGGTTAGCTGTGCGTGCATACCTTGCTGATGTTACCAAGAGATTGGGTTCCCCAGGATTAAATCGGACAGAAATAACTGAGTCTGTTCCCCACTTAAAGCTGTTCACTGGTTGAGACCTAATTATGGTATGTATGTTAGAGAATATAATTGAGATAGTTTGTGCACTTGATAGAAATAAAGAAACCAGTTGAGATCAAAACCTATTATGATTCCAAATATCTACTTGAGCACCAGCAGTGGCAAAGAGATCACCATTCCATTGGTGGTCAACAGCCCTGAAAATAGCAAGAAGAGTTCAGAATAGGAGAGATGTTCAAACAAACACACCTAAATTAGATATATATACGAGAACAAATATCCCTGAAGTGAAGTTATATCATACCAAAATGCATTTTCCCCCATATAAACTGCCCGTGGCTGTAGATACAAGTAGAAATTTTCTCAGGGTATGCAGAAAGAGGAGATAATTTGATCAATATATGATTAACTATATCAAAAAAGCATTACCTCAGATGAACAGTCAGACGAGTTGTCTGAATCCATAATAGTAGCTACAGGAACATTCCAGAGCCTGACACTGAACCAACAAGTTCGCTAAAATGTGAGTTAAATTCTAGGTTGAAATGAAAGATACATCCAGATACCACAAAGCATTCAGATTCAAAAACTCATTTTTCATCTTGAAAATATATATATCTTACGTGCAATCAGTTCCACAAGATACAAGAGTACTCCCATCTGTAGAGGCAGTCAAACCTCTTACAGCACCCTGGTGACCAGGAAATTGACAAACTGTTCTCCTGTTGATTCAAATCTCATATGTCAAACATCATCACATGTATAATATCAATGTCTCAACAAGCGATCCACCAAAAGCATAGTCAAAACATATAGCAGGACCTGATTCAGTTTTTATTTTTTTAAAATCTTTTCAGAATTGATCTAGGGATCTTTAAACACAGTATTCATAGAAAGATTACTCTATTATAATGATCAAACAATTGATAAGCACAACAAGTTCCTCTGAAGCCTGATCATTTCTGCCAATTGCAACCCCACAAAAGTGGCCATACGCAGTTAAACATTGAAATTGTATTAGTATACTCATCTTAAAAAGCTAGCCTGCATAGTTATTACTCCCAAAGCTCACTTATATTACAAGACTTTGTGACACATAATGGTACTAAGCAATAACTCATTGTTGTCTTTTTCTTTCCCTATTTTCAGCCCAGAGGAATAAAGATCAATCAGCAGTCCAATTTTCCATAGATTGGCCTCCAATTCATATGGAAACAAAAAGGAATAAAAAGGCTATAACAGTCTCACAGCTACCACCAGTTCTTTCCCCTTCCATTCAGGTTAAAATCCAACATGCAAGAAGCTTAGCTTGGCTTATAGTTAATCTAAGAAGTAAAAACTTCAAATTGAAAAATACAGCAGGAAGTTACCTATTAGCTATATCCCAAAGGCGAATATCTGCAAACATCCCAAAAACAATGAAAAATCAGAAATTATCATACTTATTTTAAGCAAAAAAATAAAATTGAAACAAACTATTACAAGAGTCAAATTTAAATGATAAATTAAATCACATAATAATCTTAGAAATACTAAATATTTCGAAATACCTCCATCCATAGAACCAGAAAATATCCCTTTCAAGTAATTCGGATTTTTCGCCATACACGAAACTGCATCAATATGACCGTCCATCGCTCCAATAAACGGCCTTGCAAATATCTATAAGAACAAATAAACACCAAATTAACCAGTTTGAACAAATAAAAAACACCAGATAAACAAAAAAAATCCTATTCGATAAAATAAAAGAATCAACATTACCTTATCTAATTTGGCAGCATTAAGTGCCCTCTGGTACTCCACTGCCTTCTCTTGTGTTCTTAGATTCGGATCAAAATTGTGAAACACTCTCTAATCCAAATCCGAGCGAGAAAACAAAAGCACAAATGAGATTTTTAAATAGCTATGAGGAACAGAAAAAAAGTTGAAGAACGAGTAAAATCCCAGACAGAAAAATAAAGGGTTACTTTCCGAAAGATCAATTAATACAAAACTCGGGATTTTTATAGATGCCCTTTGAGTTCAATCAACCGATTCAAAATCGGGGTTATTTTGTTAAATCAACTGATACAAAAAAAAAAAAAAAAGGAATTTTTAAAAGCTGGGTTTCGAAAAATTTATTGAATTGATACAAAAAATTGGGGATTTTGAGAGAGAGAGAAAAGGAGCTTACTTGGAGATCTTGGCTACGTTCTCGAGTGAATTCATCGGTAGAACGTGAAATTACTTTCACTTTCATAGTGAATTAGGGTTTCAATTTTACAGTTCAAGTATTAATGGAAGAGATGGAGAGATGTCTGGTTCAGCTGGGTTGTTAGAGAGAGAAAAACCCTAGTGAGAGAAAGAGAGAGACCGTGTGGTTTTAGCTAAAACCCCGAAGCTAAGAGAGAGGGAGAAAAATAAAGGCTGTGGCCCGGAAAGCTTAACGGGCGAGAGCTCAAGTTAATAAGGTGATGGATTAAACATGGGCTTCTTATATTTAAATTTCATTTTCTTTTTTTTTTTTCTTTTCTCGTGTTTCTTGATTTTTCAAATCAACCTCTAATTTTTTTTCTTTTTTATTTAGTTTTTATTTTTTTTATTTATTATATATAAAATTAATTTTTTATTTCAACTTTCTCCTCATTCAATTTTTTATTTTATCAAATTTAGACTTTATTTTTTAATCACTATTTTTATAATATGAGATAATTTTTAGAATTGTATTTTTTTTTCAATTTCACTATTCGTGATTTATTTTCTTATTAGATTTTATTCTTATTATTTTTATCTTTTATTTTTTTGTTTAATTGGATTATCTCATTTTTTTTATTTGTTGTTTTTTATTAAATTTATTTTTTTTAAATAATTTTATTATTAAATTAAATAGAATTAATTGATTAATTGAATATAAAAGGATGTTCACTTCAATTTATTTTGTTCGGTTTGCTTCACTGAGATGTTGCTCTGACGGTTTCTTTTGATGTTGTTGTTCAAACTTTTGCAGTAGAGTTTAAATCAGCACAATAAAATTTTTTTTTATGATGAATGAAGTCCATGATAGAATGATGGTGGATCACTAACTATTTTTTTTCTTTTCCTTTCAACTATAATATCAATGGTTTATTTTTTTGGTTAATTATTGTTCAATATTTTTTTAACTAAGATTGTCTATGGTTTAAATCAGATTATCAAAATTACCTAATTTTATTGGATTTAATTAAGTAGCAACTTCTTTTATTTCTTTAAAAATATTGTTGTCAATGTCATCTAAGCATTCCTTTAATATGCTCAAGATTTTTTAACTTTATGTACAATAGAGTACCATAACTAAACTAATGAAAATGACATGAATTATCCATTTTAATAACTAATTTATTTATTCATCTATTTATTTTTTAGTTAACAGAGAAGAGATACTTTCAAAATAGCCAAGATAAACTGTAGTTCAACGTAGGAATACTTTAAAATGACTAGTTTATTTATTGATCTTTTTATTTTTTAGCTAACAAAGAAACTTTCAAAATAGCCGAGATAAATTGTAGTTTAACATAGGAATACTTTAAATGGTGATGCCAAGACATCAAACATCATATCTCGAGGGTGCATCGAATCGAAGTTCTGATAACAATGCGAGCTTCCACAACCATACACAACTTATAAGTTGGGAATATTTTTTCCTGTTCTCTCCTAGCAATCATGTCAAAATATCTTCAGAGATGAAATTTATGATCTTTATTCCATCAATAAATTTAATAAAACTAAAATTCATCGCTGTTTTATTCACGTTAAAATAATTGATAAGTTTTTCAATAACAAAAAAAAATGAACATACACATGGAGGTATAAATATATAATGTTTACTACACAGTGTAATTACTTTTATATTTTTGAAATAAAACAACACAGTTAATATCTAAGAGGCGTTCTTAGATTTTTCTTTTTTTATATAGTATAATTATTATATAACCCATGATATCAACTTTTTTTTTTTTTTTTCTAGGATCAAGGGGTGTTTTTAGTTTCTTAAACTCAATTTCTTACAATGAGGTTAAGGGTGTTATGATCTTTTTATAATTAAAAAAATAAAATGGATGATATATGTAAAGCGAACGTCTTTATGTAAAAGGTATCCGTGCCTTTTGGATAATGTGTACAAAGCTTCCCGGTTATTATTGGTAGTCTTTCAAGATAATGTTTAAAGTAGCCTGCTATTCTTTTTTTTTTTTTTTTTTTTATGGGGGTAGCGTGTGTTAGTATCCATTGCATTAACGAGCTTCGATGACAAGTTTTCTTTTGCAACATGAGATATTGCAAATCAAAAGCAATTGCAAGATTAATACAACTAATATTTCATCATTAATTTTATTCGACCATTGTAGAACATTTTAGTAGTTTTTATGAAGTTCGTTGATCTTATACAGCAGTGAAATTGCTTTTATATAAATCTAGTTCTTATTTAGTTGATTTCCTGTATAAATTTTGATGGCTCTAATTGTTAATAAATATTTTAGAGTATCCTACTTAGAACCGGTGTCACATCCAGAGTGCTATTATAAAACCCGGCCTAAATTGAGGTAGATTTTATGTAAACTAGGTTTATTGTTTAACCAAAACATGGCTGGTTTAATATTTTTTAATGAAAAAAATTCAAAACTTGGATGGACTCTCTTACTTGTAGATTAACTCACTTGACATATAACCCGATCCTTGGATTGGATCGACTTCTGGATCGAATTTTATAGCTATGATCCGGAGTTTAGTTTACAAATCCAATGAAAAACATGCAACTGTAAGAACATTGCAGTGTAATTCCACTGTGCTACGCTCATAAGATATAGGCAGGTTCTCTTGAAATTATTGCTGTCCAAATACTGGATTAAACTAAAAGATCAAGATCTTCAACCTGGGATTTAGAAAAACCATAACATTACAAGCTCAGCATGAAGGGAAAATTAAAGGGGCAGCAAAGGGAGGATCCCATAAAAAGACTGAAAAAACTAATGCTGTTTTGCCTTCCATCTAAAGGTCAACAGCTTCCAGCATTGTGCTGCAAAGCAGATGATCAGGTACGGGAAACAGTAGCGGTATCTCAGAGCAGCATAGGGAAATATGAATTAGAGCTACTGGTTTTGTTAGGAAACTGAAGAAGTATCTCAGGGAAGAAGCAATGCTCATTTGGTGTCCCTGAGAGTTTAAGGTAATTTTTGAAAATATGGTTGAAACGTATTTTTTAAAAGTTCTAAAATTTTTTGTTCATATCAAAAATAATTTTTTAAAAATAAAAAAAATATTATTTTAAATATCTTTCTAAATATTTTTTTTAACAATGCTCTTTTTCTAGAAAATGAAACATTAATTGTGCTAATTATAATTTTAAAAGAGTGCAACCATCACGGTGTTACTTTCCAGAATATTTTAATTGTGCTATTTCTAAAAAATAAATTAACTGCTAAGGTCAACGTAAACTCTTAAATTTGCCTCACCAACATCTATTATCATCCTTCAGTTTTGAGGCAAAGGGCAGGGAAGGGGCCAACTACGAACTTGATGCATCTTGCAACTGATCATCAATCCACCGACAAGGAAAGCTTAGATTTCAAGTTGGGTTCATGCTCTGTTCATTGCTTTGAACAAAATGAGAGCATTGAATAACCAAGAATGAAGATCAAGTTCCTAATAAATGCACTTGAGTCTTGTCACAAACTTAATTAAAAAGCGGAGAAAAATCCCTAACATATTCATCCGGGGTAGTAAATTACTAGAATATCATCATTAACCATAAAAAGCAACAAGGGGGGAAAATGTATCCTAACACAAGCATGATACCCCGCTTTCCATTTATCAAGCAGATAGGTCAACAGTTCCGATGCATTCGGGTAAAATTCTCCCACTCAGAATGAGAAGTGTGAGTTTGTTTCCTGCTAATCTACAATGTTTGCTACATAAACCAGAGAAGGAGAGAAACGGGGTGGAGTTGACGTGCAATGTGCATACAACTTCAAACCTTGCTGAAAATCCCAGGCTTGAAGTAATCAGGCAAGGTCTGCAATTTCGTATTTTGTCAAAGAAGCTCTATGGAAGTCCCAGTGAGCAACTACAGATCTTCTCTGTAATCTGGGTTCTCCTTCAATATGACAAACCCTTCAAGAATGGGAGAAAGAGGAAGATACCTGCAGGAGAAGTAATCGTTAGAGTAGTGTCAAACAATAACAGAAAAGCTAATGGTAATTTTGAAGAGAAAATCTCACTTCTCGGTTGCCAATTCAGCCCGATCACCAGCAGCCAGAAGAACTGGCGTTGAGTGGGTCTGGAAACCAGTAATGGTCTTGGGTCTTCCAGCTTGACCAACAACATCAACTGCTTGTCCCACTCGAACAGGTACAGATAAAGGCTTGAGATTCTCATCCACTGTCAACAACATTCTTGGCTGTGGCCACAAAAAGAAATAAACTGGCAGTAAGAAGCCGGTGATTCAATAGGCAAAAAGGAAGCACATAAGATAGGTCGATGTGTCCAGACTAGAACAAACCTGCATTGCTAAAACAAGGAAGTAGAGGACATAGTGATATTTCCCCAAAATGATGGCCTTCATATCAAGACATGCATGAAGCATGGTTATTAGACCAGCAAGTGCAGTGCTGTTGGGAGAAAATAAAATAACGCTCATATTCAATCTCATCAAGTAATTCCAGGGAAGTCAATTTTCTATAAAAAGAGATTACTTACGGTGATAGTAAGAAGCGATCAGAATGATATGGATTGATGGTCAGTAGGCCCTTCCCCAAGTGTACAAGACCTTGGGCAATTCGCACCTGCATAGGCCAAGTGAAATCAGTCAACCAATCTTTGATGAATCCCAACAGCAGAATTACAATACTGAAGACATGTTTAGAAGAAGCATTACGCAGAAAAGAAGGGTGGCATCTTTGTAATAATAGCTGGAAAGATTGCGAAGCATTCCAGCTATGCGAGCATTGTTAGTTCCAGCACCTATCAAACCTAAGGAAAAAACTGCAGCCTGCAGTATTTGAACAAATATAACAACTTTTAGAGGGTTAGCAACAGAATAAAACTTGTACCGTGAACCAAAGCTGGTGCTATCATACCATTGCAACTTCTGAATCTGTATCATGGCTGAGTCTACTTAATGTGTCCATAACATTAACCTGACACATAAATAGGCAACCAAAATGAAATAAACATCATCAGCAAACAACACCTGTGTATCATTCTCAGAAGCAACTCAATGAGTAAAAATTTGGATCAGTAATCACAAGAAAAACTGTTTAAGAAAAATATGCCAACTGTTTATTTCCTCAAACTGTGGGCATATAGAAAGAAAGCCAAATGCACAAGTAAAGAGGGATAAAAGTAACTGATTGATTATTATCTTGCTTTTTTTCATCATAGTAGATCTATTGCAAGAGTTTCACCATTTCATAACAGGAAATAAAAAAGAATTTAGTTGGTTTGCTTACACAGCCCTCGTAGTTATTTCAATAGTCAGTTAAAATCATCATAGTGTATCATGCAAAATAGGTAAACTTTCAAGTCAATTCAAAGAGATTTTTATACCTTAGGATTTGAAATACAGAGGAGTCCAAGGGCCAAAGGAACTGCTCTACGAATATTCTGCTCCCCATATTGCAACAGATGTTCCAACGAGCGAATTGCCATTTCAAGGCCCAATTCCTCAGCCATTGCTATCATTGCAATCCCAAGCACAGCAGGTCCCTGGTGAGTTTCACTTTTCTCAAGGTGTTCAGCACAATGACCCAGAAGGTTTTGAACCTGCAAGAAAGGCCAGTATCGACTAAGAAAAAAAAGACTTAATATAACAGCATCATTAAATGAATTAAATAAAATACCTTAAGAACATTCCCAGTCCCGGCATAGGCACAGGAAAGCAGTGTCATATCACAATACTTTCTTATTTTCTCATTAAATGTCTTCGACACTTCTGCAGTGGCATCCACTCTTTCCTGTTGAAAAAAAGAAAAACAATGGTAATTGAAATTACAAGAGTGTTCCACAGATTCATTGGAAGACAACATCAGATGCACAATAAATGAAACCCATACAAAATCTGGCAACAATACTAGATATAACAATACATGGAGTTGGGAAGTAATATTGGATTCTATAAGAGTCTCCATGAGTTGCGATTACCTGCTTCCCAAGATATAGGAGACCAAGGCCAAGAGGCAAAAATCGAATAAGGGGCTCCTGCAATTCTGACTCACTTCTGTCCATTAATGCAAGTATAATAGCCTGTGCAACCTCTTCATTGCATGAAGAAACGCAAACCAAGCCCAATGAGATTGCAGAAAATGCTATTACATCAAGTGGAGCTTTTGCATCACTAAGTATCCCGGACAATTTACTGCATATCTGTCAATAACATACGCATAAGAAATCAAATGACAACACACTTGTCAGCCTCTAATCATACGAGAGCACATATTTCGCTCTAATACGACATTCACAGGCTCAAGGATAAATTTTAACTAAACAAATGTTTTATACATTCTTAACCAGAATGATAATTTTGTGAATCAATAGTAGGTTTGATAAACTGAATACAAGATGGCTAATAAAATACACAGCCAATATCAGGGAGCTACAATTTCTACATCACACCAAGGCAAAAGACAAAAATTATTAGTCTACTAAAGATAATAACTGTCATGGACTCCATATTAATCAGCAAGAAAAAGAAAGCTCACCTGCTCATTCTGAGTACCAGCATATGCGATTCCCAACCCCATTATAGCACCAATTCGGATAGATGGATCTTCTTTATCAACAAAATCATCAAGAAGTGCCAATGCCTGAGAAAAGAAATTAAGTCAGAGAGAGAGATAATTGATAGGTGACAAATTACGCTTCTCTAGCACAGGAATTAGGAGAACTCACAGGATCACAGTCATTTCTGATACCACAGTTGACGATTCCAACTCCTAGTAGCGCACCGGCAATCACATGGTTGTCGTTGCTGTGGAAATACTTATCAAGTTGAGCAAGCCCAGAGTCCACATCCCACATTAAAATCATACCCTGTTAAGGGTAACATTCGTGAGAATTTTGCTGCAGGCAGGTTGAATTCTTAGTAAATCATATAAAGTACAAAAGCATACCAGGCTTGCTGCAGCACTGGTCTTCCCGTGATCTTTATTCTTGAAAAGCCAATTTCCTGAACCACCACTTGAAGAGTCTGTTGGAGGTGTCATTAACTTATCCTGTTACAAATATAAGCAACAAATGTCAGCATAACCAACAACCTCAAGCAGTTGCATGTGAAAATAAAAGATGTTTACCTGTCCAAATCCTGCATTTAAAAATGCATTAACAAATGTAGCAGCCAAATTCTGTCTGGCTGAATCAACACTAGCACCAGCACTAGAACGGCCATCAAGCAAGTGTGCCTAACAGAAAGCAAGGGAGCAAATCATGAAGTTGGGGTAGAAAAGACATACATGATTGAATTACATACTTGGATAGTAATATAAAACCATCAGAACCATTAGTTAAAATCTAATTCCAGCACCACATAGACCATCAAAAGTCCAAACCTTATAGATGTCTTCAGGAGATTTGGGCTCCATGACCTCAATGTCACGAGCAAGGGTAAGATAACCCTCAGTCAATTTGGTGTTGTTGATTATTTCCTCCAATACTTCCCTGTCCACATCATCTGCAGATATATCATCATCAAGCTCAAAAGCAGTGCCCTGAAAAAATGAAATGCCAGTTAACCACAAAGTACAAACATATCAATAATTGCCACAAAACTAATGTAATACACATTTATAAACTTACATGTCGAGCAAGGATGTAAGAAAATTGTTTCTTTTGCAACGGATCATCACAGGATATATAAACCTGCTTGATATACTGCCACCATACAGAGTCATTGGGATTAAAGCGCAATTACTTTTTAAGCATAATCGACTCAATATGTATTTGCATTAGATATAAATGACTCATACATACGCTTACTTGAATCAATAATAATAAAAAAAAAGCAAACCTGCGAGTTATCGAGGAATAATGCAATCTGAAGTGCACTAGCATATTCTCCAAATTTGAGATATATCTCATATGCTATTTTAAGAACTGCCAAATCATCTGGTCCAGGAAGGTATCTGCAAAATATTGCAAAATGAAATGTCAACACAAGGCACACATGATCTGCTATTCAGCATAGAACATGGGTCAGGAGATTGACCTTTGAAAGCCATTTTTTATTATATATAATTTTTTTTTCTATTCAGAGAGAAGAATTGGAAGTGAAAACTTCTTAAAAATTGTGTTTCACAAGATTCTCTCTCCTTTAATTCTTCACCACTCAATATGATAATTTGTCTAAAGTTGGGCTTACTTTCAAACACTTGTAGTAGTTAAAATACATGTACATGAGCATTTACTTGAAAATTGATGCAATTAAATAATGATAAGATACTATGAGGCTTGTTTTGTGATAAGATTCTATAAAAACACAACCCTGAAAAGATTTATTCTTTGAAACTATCGATCAACAAGCCTGAGTAAAATCATGACTGTCATTCACTCACTTTGCTGCACTGGTGAGGTAGAGACAAGTCCTCTTGAAATTTGTTTTATCCACATGCTCGCTTAAAATATTAAGATCTTCAACCTGGATTTAGTCAAATCAAAATATTCAAAGCTCAGTGGAAGAAAAGAAAATTCATAAAAGAATGCTAAGATTGAAGAAATAATAGTGTTTTACCTCCATTAATAGGTCCACGGCTTCGGGTTCAGCATTGTGCTGCAAAACAGAATAAATAAATAAATATAAAACACACAATTATCCTCTCATGATGTGGGGCTATGGTTAATGGTAATTAGATATTTTCAGAACAAACTTGGTACTTATGTGTACATCAAGACTCAATATTGCATCCATGTTCCATTTAAGGGAACCAATCTCAAAAGTTGATTTTAAAGAGTACCTTCATGTGAAAAGCAACAATCTGTTGTACAAGCTCAATCAAATCATGAACCGAGGCCTCTTCAGTCTGTAAGCAGCACAAATATAACTGGTATGAAACTGGGAACAAATACCAGAGTTCAGAGCAAATTCTTCACAATTAAATACAAAACAGCTCTGAGCATCATGACCTGAGGTATGGTACCAATCTATAAAAGAGCCACAGTGGATGGCAATGAAAAGCTTAATGCTAAAGGAACAAACACTAGAATATTTGCGTAGTAATTATAATAGAGAGAGACATCAGGCTTTTTTAATGTGATTCTCCAGATAGCATAGTAATGCTTTAAACTGTAAACCTACTTTTGAAGTATACTTTAAACTAAAAGTATACATCAAAGTGAATACCCTTATCATTGCCTGAAAAGTCAGTAGATGTGTCATCATCACCATGAATTTGTTTCTTCTTTTTTGCTTAACTAGTCATTTCAATTTTCAAGAGCATCACTACATAATTAAATTCCAACCTGTCGCTTTGTATGCTCTTGAGCAATTTCTCCAGCCAAGTTCCTGCCGACAAAAAAATAATTCATGATGATAAGATTGATCCATATGCATCAAATATATGTATCTTCTTGTGTGTCTTCACAACTATTAAATGCTAAACGAACTTCTCTGTCCAGTTACTCCAGTAGGTTGTTTAAAAAATATAAAAAATACAAAGAAAGATTACATAATATGTTGTGGGCATTGCAGATAGATACAAAATTCATTCAGGAAAATAAACAATACTAGTAATTCACAAAAAAAAAAAAAAAAAAAAAACTGGGTGACTGAGTCCTAAGAAAATGTTGCAACACAAAAATGCAAGCACAATTTTTAAAGCCGTTGAAGAAAAAAGAAAAGGCCAGTCATTATCAAGCTTTATTTCTTATGACCAAGGAATAAATTTTATTAGAAGAGACGGACTGATTAACTGAAATCAAAGGAACAAGACATCCTCTTGAAAAGAAAGAACATTCCAATTCTTGGAATTTACCATAACAAATATGCTTTAATAAAACTTGTAGCTGTGCTCAATATATTGCAGGCCCAAAAACTAATATACATAGCATTGGCCAGTTCTGTTTTTTCAGACATTTATGGATTGAGAAAACTTAAAATTACAGCAGCTCATAAACCAAGCCTTGATCATCATTAGAAGCCCTAAAAGAGCATGTTCAACTTTATCTTGTAAGATATGAAGAGAGTTCTCAGTGTGAAGATCTCACCTTACGTACTCATGTCCCCATGAACCAATATCACCCTCTGAACCCAACAATCTGTACTTTAAGCTTTCCTGAAAGTCATCAAGTGAAAAATAGATATAAATGAAGGAACTCCAAGAGCTTCAGATTAACATGGGCAGAAATAAACATTCATAATCATGCATCGAGTATGATAAGCAAGAGAAAATTATGTGATAAACAAAACAAACATTTTCTTTTTCGAGAATGATAAACAAAATACATTAATAGGAATCATGGGGGAAATATATGGGTGACAAGAGCAAACATGCAGACTGAGTACACCCCTGCATAGAAATCAAGCCAATCACCAGAAAATAAGATGGAACACGTTAAAAACATCTAACATGTAGGCATACCCGTTCTCCCTCGGCAGACATGGTGAGCGCCAAGACTGAGAGTATATCTGCCAAGTATTTCTGCAGAACAAAAATCAAGTTAATGCCTGAGCTTTTATGAGTGATATTAAGAGACAAAATCCAATTTGACAATTTACCTTAAGATCAGACTCAGCCATGTTTTCATAATGAGCTTTTAAGCTTCCATAATGCACTCGAAGAAACTTCAATGGCTTTGGAACTGAAGTCATCGAGCTTGTTGAGCTTCGAATTTCCTGTCTGCAAAAACAAAAAGAAGAAAAAGGAGATAAACGCATTGTCAATACCAATACTCAATTAAGTCCTGCAACTTGATACTAACCAGTAATCATTTACTATTTTAACACAACACAGATGAAGCCATGCAAATATTGTCAATCATTTGATACACAACTCAAGAAGCTGAAATCCATTTTCACCCTTGAATATCCCACGGAACAAGAAGAAACATATTCACAACCATTACAGCATTTGTCCACACACAATTACCAAACACAGTCTTAACTCAGTACAACAATTAACAAAAAGAACAAGCCAGACCACCCATTCATTAAGTGGCCAAGAGCACACGCATTCCCCTCCATCGATCTCATAAATATCCATGCAGTTACCAAACATATCCTAAACAACTTCCAGGTCGAATTCTACTTTTGCTAATACCAAAAAAAAAATAGACCTAAATTGTAAGAGAAATCCCATAACCTTGTACAATTACTACAATTCCAATAAGAAAAACAATTGCACTCCTGTAAATTACTAAATTTCCATCTTACCGATAACCCAATACTTCAACCACAAAGCTTCAATCCCCCCCCCCCCAAAAAAAATAAAAAAAAAACCCTAATTCACATCCTTTAACATTTCGCACCCTTCACAACAGCTCCACAGTCTCAAACTGCTTCCAATTCATCATCATCAACAAATTAGCAGAAAATAGCCCTAAAGTTCAAAACTTTTAATGAATCAGTGATTACCTCAAGCTCTCGAGAGCGAGCTTTTGAATACCAGGTTCAGGATCTTGAACTCTTTCCACATACAACTCTAATTGCTGCTTCAATGCCAAGTCCTCCTCTGACTACAAAGCAAAACCCCAAATCGATTCAAAAAAGAACCAAACTTTCAATAAATCTACGTCACTGTAAACCCTAAAGTAAGAGATTATAGTAATTAAAACTTACTAAATCCTCATCTTTCTTCTCTTCTTTCTTCTTCGACGGCGGCGCCTTCACTGGCGCCTCGTTTTTGGATGCGCCGCTGCCGCCGCTCGCCTTGTTCAGGTCCGGAGCCATAGTTTTTCAATTGAATAGGGATTAAATTGAATTAATTTTTGAATAGGAGAACTGATAGAGCAAAACAATAGAAGAAGAGAGGCAGCACAATTTAACTTTGATTCAAGTAAAAGAAAGGTATATATATCTCTCAAACCGACTTAGAGAAGAAGAAACTTCATCAAGGGAAAACTATATTTTAGGCCTCGCAGATGTTTTTAATGTCCACATCAATCCCTATATTTTAATATTTTAGTATTAAGTAAAGTTTTGAAATGCCAGAAATGACCTTTTTACATGAAGGATCAACATTTGAGAGATTTTATTACATTCTATTGGCACGGGTTGCATCAATTTTTTTAAAGCATACAAAAAAAAAACATTAATAATGTATGGATTTTCTAGCAATGCTATTAAACCTAGACAAGTATGTAAATCTTGAGATTCATTGACCCAACTTCTTGACTAACATAATTTTTCAAGCAAACCATATAAGTGCCAACTCAAAATAAAATGATTTGATTTAATGGGTTAAAAAAAAATACAGATGATCGATAAAAGCATAGATCAACTTATAAAAAAAATAAAGTAGGATTTTTTTTAAAAAAAATATTGAGACGGTGGAATATTGGATGACCCTGATCAGATACGACTCGGTTCATGAATCTAAATAGGTTTAATAAAATTTTTGAAAATAGTTTTTACTTAAATACACAATAAAAATTAGAAACTCGTAACTTCAAACATGAATCATGAAATAAATGTTTGTTTGAAACCGTGATAACCCTAAACAAAGCAGAAAAAAAGTCATTCATGAAATCTATTTCACAACCAAATAAACATTGATCGATGAAATTGAAAAAAAATAATTTTTTTTTAATTATCATCAACACTAATTGAAATACCAAATTGCCTTTGAGATGACGATTAAGCCCCTAAAGTCAAGCTTTAAAAGAGAATATTCTTAAAAAAAAATAATAACAAGCCTTATACCTAGGTTAAGTGTTGTTTTGTATTTATAGGCATTATAGCAACTCAACTTTGCAAACAAGAATAAAAAAGATAGTAGTAACCTTGCTTAATTAAAAAATAGTTAATCCATAATAATTGAAGGAGGGAAAGTATGAAAGTCAGCATGGGGAATTATTTTTTTTTTACTATTTCAACATATACTAATTGATCCTGGCAAATATTTTAAACCTAGATTAATATTCTAAATTTGCAATCCATGAAATTGAAACCCCGAGTTCAATTAAAAAATTTAATTGTCAACTAGTTTAATGTTAAATGATAAAATTTTAAAAAATACAAATTAAAAAACTAACCAAAGCATAAAAAAAAGAGCATCAAATATGAAAGGAGAAAAAAAATAAAGGGTTGAAACTGAAAAAGAAAACAAATTAAAAAACTATTTTAAATACAAAAAAAAAGAGTTAAAAGAATGAGAACCAAATCTAACAGATAAAAATAAAAAAATTAAAGGAGAAAACAATTGAAAACAATATAAAAATTGAGAAATGAATTAAAACATATCAAGAAATTATGTACAAAATCAAAAGAAAATGAACTTGAATGGTTGATATTAAAATGTGGAGGGCCACTCACAAATTTATAGGAGGAAAGAAAGAGAAAGAAAAGTTAAAGAACAACATGACAACGACGCATCGGAGGTCTGATGACTATACGCATATAGGGAGGAAGATAAGGCTAAGACAGATTGAATGACACGACAGAATCAATTTTTTAACTACCATATGAAGTCACACCCGTCGTCTAAAGGCAACGATGCGGCTGGCACATGCAACGCATATATCAATAACTTTTTTATATTTGTTTTATGAAAACACCATCCTACACTTGAAACATAAACATTATTAAAAAGAAATGAAATTATGAATTAGCCCCTCAAGTCAAGCTTTAAAAAAATTATATTCAAGGGCAATAGAATAATTTAATTATAGCAAAAAATATTAATTGCCAAAAAATTTTTATACCAAAATGTAACAAAGTCATTTAATTGTATAGAAGAAAAATAAAAACACACACACCCATATATATATATATATATATATATATATATTTTGTAACAAAAAGTTTTTTTGTTATAACATTTAACTGTCATTGAACAAACTCTTAACTGTTTTTTTAGAGGTAAAATGATATTTTCCTAATATATATGAAAACACTCCTTAACAGTGCAAGAATGACAAATGAATTAAAAGAAAAGATCATTTTACCTCCTAAAAAGCAGCTAAGTAAGAGTTTTTTCAATGACAGTTAAATGACTTTGTTACAATACAAACAAACTTTTTGTTACAATATATATATATATATATATATATATATATATATATATATATATATAATTTTTTCATATGTTTTAGCTTTTTTATTTAATAAATTAATAAAAAACTTTTATAATAAAAAGAGTCATCTAACATCAATAACTAGATTGATGAAGATCATTTGTTTTTATAAGAAATTATTAGATCAACCTAATTCATTATCTAAATTCATGAATAATAAGAGAATTTATTACAAATCATTAAATTTATCTAAATTTTTTATTTAATAAATTATATTTAGAATGTGAATTTATTTTTAACATTACAATCATAGTTATAAAATCAAATAAGTAACAACATATCAATCATAAAAATGACGTAGAAAAATTTAATAAGATGTAAAATTTTTATAAGATTGATTTATTTTTTTAGATGATAAATTAAGTGTGAGGTAATGTAATGCATCATATTTTTTTAATTTTTTTATTTAAAATATATAAAAATAATATTTTTTTTTAGATTTTTTACATCAACATATTAAAACTACTATAAAACATTAATTTGATATTTCTTAAGTAAAAAAATAATTTCAAAAGTACTTAAAAATAGATAAATCGTAAAAACAAACGCAATTTAAGATCACCCAGTAATTTTTCATATTTTTATTTCTTTTTTTAAGAAGAAAACTCGACTCTAGCATACCATAAAAAATGAAATTACATCATAAGGTAAGTATCAAAACCAGGAATTTATTACGTCTTAGAAGAAATATTTATCGCTTATGTGAATACATATTTATGGACTGTGACTCCTAATTATTAAATGGCTCACAAAAATGAAAGGTTAGCCATTTTATTTTTAAACGGTTATTTTATGAAATTACTAAATATACTAAAACATTAAGTTTTTTCATGATAGTAGTTTATAATGGCACAAAAAATTTCAATTTTTGTTTTTCAATTACTGCCTTTTATGTCTACTTTAACAACCAATTTGTCAAAAATTATTTTAAAAAGATAATATCAACAATAGAGGATCAAAAAATCATGGCAAATATAAAATCCAGGAGAAAAGTCCTTTTACGTCTTCGCACATTTTTTCTTCCTACATGGTCCTTATACTTTTTGAGATTTTTTTTGTGTAAAAAAGTTCATTTCTCTTAACATTTTAATCATTCAATTTAAGAGATGAGAGAGAAAGTTGTCGGATTTTAATTGAACAGAGAGATAATCATCGATTGATACCAATTACAACCATGAAAAATATTAATTTTGGTGTCCATAAGTTTCTTTTAAATAGAAAAGTTTAATGATAGTTGCTTTAAACCTTGAACTTGCTTAAAAGAAAAGAGCAAAGTTAAGCAAGAAAATGTTTACCTAGTCAACCTTCAAGTCTTCATAGCTGAGCATTATTTTTTGAAGTAATTTTTTTTTTGATCTAATTCATAGTGTAGGGCATGTATTAACCTATTGTTATTAGGAGAAGATAATGAAGAGGAAAAAAATTAGGAAAGCATGCCTACAAGCATTTGCTATTTTGTGAGATTTCTATCTTGTTAGTAAATGTGGGTTATTTTGAACTTTTTTTTTTATTAAAAAAAAATAAGATTCACATTACATGAATTTAAACTATAAGTGTCAAACATAAAAAAGTTACTGAATTTAAAAGAGGTGAAAATAACTTACCCATAACATAAACAAAAAAATCTATTTAGTAATTTTAACTCGACCTATTAACATATAAGAACTCATTAATCCTGTTATGAACTTTAAAATTTTATTTTATTATAAATGGGCCAAAGGTCTAATTCTATTATGAACTCTTGGTCCGACTCACATTTTGCTTTCTGATTTCTTAGAAGCTTGTGATTTTTTTTTATTTGAAGGTGAATGATATTCCTTTAAGTAAGATTACATCAAGACTAAAACTTATTTACGAATCATTTTAACATGTGTTTAGAGAAGTTTAATAAGTTTTTTTCTACAAAATAAAAAAATGTTCGAGTATAGAAATAAAAATAAATAAATATATCTTTTAATGCTTTAGGAATTTTTCACATAAGAATTACAAATAAGATTTTTATCTAATTGAATAAATCGAAAGATTTGTATCTCATCCTTGTGTTATTTGTCGCGGGGCGACGTCGTCTGGCGACGGTGAAGGCTTTTTGTCGTGCCTCTAGTATGAGGTGTTGTGTGTTGGAAAAAGGGTTTTTGATTTAATTATAGAATTATGATTAAGGTTCAAGAGTCGCCACCTTATATTATGGTCACTAGGAACCTATGGTCCACGAGAGTCTAAGTAAGGGACTAGTTGTGCAAGGGGAAGACGTATCACCCCCAGTGCACCCTACCTAAGGTAAGCTACATTGTTATTTGATTGTTTTTTTTCTAAGTCGGGTTGATCTTTTCTAAGATTCAAGGCAAATCTCTCTTCATGAGAGAGTCTCTGCCTATCAGGTTAAATCTTAACCGTTCTAAAGTCTGAATTTTATCATCGCATTTATTTACACCTTGTATCTTTAATACATGAGGGTGTACTTTATCGTGTAATTTTACACCCCACAAATATTAAAGTCTACATCTAGATCCTAAAAAAAATGATTGGAAAAAGATTTTTGACATGCTAGCCAAATCTTAATGGATAATCATAAACTGGTTATGATATCCATTTTTTATTATATATAAACATGAAAAAGATGCGATTTTTTTTTAATGAAAAACATGCTTGGAAAAATTTTAGGATTTGGCCGTATGCAATAAAATATATTTTTTTTCTTTTTGAAAATGTTTTAAATTTTTTTTTGAAATATTTTGGAGAAAACCAAGTATTTTAATAATGAATTTGTATTTTACAGTGTAAATATACAACCCGATATTATACAAAAGTGGTAGAAAAATATTTGAGAGAATCATAACTTTTTTAAAATGATTTTTGAATTTTTTTAGATTTTTTTTTTTTAAAAAAAGAATGGGGCCAGGCGAGACCCAACCATTTGGGCTGGGCCAAAACTAGCCCGGCCCAAAGGCAACTTAATTATTCTCCCGCTGCATGGAAAAATGAATTCTGCATGCAGTGGCCTCAACGAAGAATAAGGAGGCAACATATGGAGGAGAAAGTTGCATGGCTTGGGGGTTTCGAACGTGCTGAGGATGTCTAGCTGGTGGCTCAGGAGGCTTCGACCGAGGTGACAGTGGCCGGAGTTGGCTGTGAGAGGAAGAAGAAAAGGTTGTAGAGGAGAGAGAAAGGCTAGAAGAAGAAGAGAGAGAGCCACGGTGGCAGCTTGGTGGTCGGCTGGTGGTTGTGTTGGCTTCCTGTGGTGGAGCTGGTGGTGGCTGGAACGACGGGGAGAGAGAAGGAGAGAAAAAGCTGCAAAAAAGAGGCAGAGAGGCTGGTTTTTTGGTCGATTTTGGACCCGATTTTCTTCTCATTCAAGCCATCAAATCCATCTCTATTTATAGGAGGTGGAAGAGGGTAATCTCTTCTACATCAGGGTAAAATTTCAGCCTTTGATTTGGTTAGGAAGGATCCTAACCGTTGGTTCAAAGTAGCCTCTCTGAGTTGTCAAATCTGCAGGAAAAGGCTGGCTGAGTTGACCTCTTCACGTCATCACCGGCGTCGCCGTGCTGTCATTCATCTTGAATCATTCACATGGAGTTGTAGATAAATTGTAGGGGATCCTTTTCGTGCAAGTTTTGTTCGATTTGATGGAGAAATCAACCATTAAATGCACCTGCAAAGTAGGCTTTCACACTGTTGTTTCCAGGTAAAATGGGGAAGACAATAAATAGTGACCAGACAACGCGTCGTCTGGTCCTTTTTTTTTTTGGCAAAACGGCGCCGTTTTGGACTGAATTAGGGATTTTTACTGGATTTCAATTTAGGCCTCCATATTTCAATTTCTTTCAATTGAACCCCTAATTGACCATAAACTTATGATTTGGACAATCGAAGGAGACTTGTGAAGTTCCAAATATGGGACAGGGTATTCTTAACGGTGGCATCGTGGAAGGGCATCATTCAATTTGGAATGAAAGGAAAACTTGCCCCAAGATATATTGGCCCCTTTGAAACTATAAAAAGGATCAGACCGGTTGCTTATCGACTGTAACTACCTACGTATTTGGATAAAATTCACAATATGTTTCATGTATCCTTATTATAGAAGGCAGAGGTGGACCCTTTACGAGTACTACCTCCAATTCCCATTGAAGTAAGGGAGGATTTAACTCTAGAAACCAAGCAAGTCAAAATCATGGATCAAAGTGAAAAGGTGCTTAGAAATAAAAGAGCTTTATTGGTGAGAGTATTGTGGAGGAATTTGCAGGTAGAAGAAGAGACGTGGGATAGGGAATATGAGATTAAGGAGAAATACCCCCATTTATTCTCCGAAACATGTATGTCACATCAATTTTGAGGATTAAATTCTCATTAGGAGGGGAGAATGTGAAACCCGAGAATAAAACTTTACAAAAAAAGAGAAGAAAATTGGAAATACACACACACACACACACACACACACACATATATATATAGTTGGGGGAGGGGAAATTAAAATCAATTTAAAATGGTTAGGAAGGATTCTTTCTATTAAAAAAGAAATAGGAATAAGAATAGGAAAAGAGTGACCAAATTGTAAAAGAGAGGAAAGAAGAGGGGCTAAAGTAGAATTAAAAGAAAATAGGAGTATAAATACCTTTTTTTTCTCCTTCCCATGGCTGGACATAAGAAGAAGAAAAAGGGGAGGAAAAATTTCAGATTTTTTCTTCATCAAACCTAAGAGAAAACACCTAAACTAGTATACCTACACAAGCCTTAAAATTACTAGGTGGGGAAAACACATTTGGGCAAAGGATTAACAAGAAGAAAAGTGAAGAATTTATGAAGAAAAAAAAGGGGGGAGGGTTGGCTACATGTGAAGAAAAAGGAGCTAAGAAATTTTAATCAAACCATAAATTTAGCTTAAATTTTCCCCCAAGTATGTAGTTCTAAACTAATTGGGAAAACTAATTTAAATTCAATTAAGAATTGTGCACTAATTTGAAGTTTTTTAAAAATAGGATTCCTGAGTAAAAATTTGGGGAAATGCAGAAATGATTAGAATTAAGTGGATTAGAATAGCCTACATTGCCTAAAAAGATGAAACTATGCAGAAAAAATTAAGACAAGACCAATGGCCAATGGAGCATGAGTGGCCGACTATGGTGGGTTAGAGAAGGAGAGGAGAAATTCTTATTTTTTTCCTTGTAGCTTTATAAGAACATTAAAACATATTGTTATGGTATGAACAATGATGAAATGAGTGTATAAAAAGAGGAAGGGGACCCTTAGTTCCCTTCGGCCATGTTCAGCCAAGAGCTAAGTGAAGGAGGGAAGAAGAATTCTGGAGTGTTATTTATTTTTATGCATGAATCAATTATAGTAGAAAGCTCGCTAATAGGAAAAAGTGTAGAAAATTTGATAACAGGAGACTTCACGAGTTTGATGCGTGTTGCATAAAGCAAAAACAAAATTATTAACCATGAGTATAGCTCATAATTTCGGCATGGGAAGAATCATGAGATGTAGAAAAACATAGAAAACAAATATTATGGAAGAAAAAGAGAAGTGAGGTTGGCAGAAAACTCACTTAGGAATCGCCGACAAAATCTGGATAGATTCGTTACTCCTGTTCTATGGGATATTTGTGACTCAGAACGAAAAAATTTGGGAAAATATATTCATAGAAATTATAGCCTGATATGTTACCTTTCCAATGAATTTGACCTTGCCCGATTTAGAGCTCTAAAGCTCCAGATATAAGTACATTTATTAGGAAAGGTCGAACCGCCGCCCCTGTTGGCAGATTCGGCAAGAATTGATAAAATGAGAAATTTTAGCCGTGATAGAGGTAGAAACCGGTTTCCTTTCCACCAAAATTTTTGTAACATTGAATCTTGACATCGGAAGGGGATAAACCATATTTAAAAAGGAAGGTGATAATGTAAGCAATGATTTAAAACAATGAAACATAAATAGTAAATGTTGTTGTTGTTGCCTTGCTATTTGCAAAATGAAAATTGGACATGAACTAATGTGGTGTATTTGTGAATTTAGGAGTAATCATAGGGGGAGTACAACAACAACAAGGGAACACAAATTGAGCATCGGTGGCAGGTAGGTGTTTCACACCTATACTCTCCTTCGTTAATTGTGAAACTAGTATTCTAGTTTATTTTGGAATTTAACACTTGCGAATGAAGTTAAAGAAAAGAAAAGATATGATCAAACAAACTTGGATTGAAATCTGATTTTGGTCGTGGACTTATGGACTTTGATTTCGAATAACGAACTATAATGAGCAATCCAAAACAACCATCTCTGAACTTGATTAGTTGATCCTGAATATGAGCGACTAATGATGTTAGCAAGATTTGTTAACATCAACATGATCTTGATGGGAATATAATAAATGTTCAACTTGATTAACTATTCGAGATAAGAATAGTTAATGATATTGATAGACAATGTCAGTATCGGCAAACCCATGATAATTTGATTAGTTTCCCAAGAAGGAAGCTAAAGATGTCAAGAGACCTTAAAATCGGCATTACCGGAAAAAATATCAAAGGTGAGGCAGAAAAGAATTGATTAACTATTTTGGGTTGTAAGTAGTTAATGGCACCAACCCGGTAAGTTGGTGTTAGCATTACCAAGGATTTGATTAGTCGGTCTAGGTAAGAGCAACTAATGACACTAATAGAAATTATTAGTGTCGGCAGTAACCTCCCTAAATTTGGGACATGGCAGCAGGATGGGTGTACTCGGTGAAGAATGATGGACAATAATGAAAAAAAAAATGAATATGAGAGCCATCATGCTTGTGACTAGTAATGATTGTGGTTGCGATGCAATTTGAATATCTTATGACTGTACAAGAATGAGCATAAAATGTGTACATTATAAATTGTCAATAACTTGAGACCCTCTTGGTATAAGGGAGACCTTGCCAAAATTTCAGTAAACTGTAAATAAGTCAGCAAAAAAAAAAAACATTTACCCATAAATTTTGATAGTATGATTTTTATCCCAGAAAATGGAATGTTACAATCTATTTTTAAAATCTCTTTGATTATGTCTAATATTTTTTCTTTTCAAATTTGTCACTTTTTTATTGTTTTTTCAGTTTAGTCATTTGATTTTTGAAACCTCTTTGATTCAGTCCTAAAGTTTTTGATTGATTTTTTTCTAGGTTTGTAAGATAAGGTAAAAATATAGTATTAGTGCTTAAAATCAATTGGTACCCTACCAAAATTACAATCGAAATTTCAGCATCCCTAATATCTAGGACATCCATGTATACATTCAAAACAATTTCTCAATTCCCGGTCCAATCATCTTGAATCATTTCTTTTACCACAACATGACAACCACTTTATTGTTTTCATCATCAAGTTATCACAATCAATCATCTTGATAATCCAAAACAATATCATATAAAGCTATAAAGATATTACACGTAACAATACATATTAAAAGTAATTTTACTAATTAAGTGCATACATTAAAAACTGAATTATTTAGGATACTTATCATAGATTACATACAATTCAAATTACTTCACGTAACCAATT
>JAAWWB010002160.1:0-50005 GCA_018804465.1 Populus tomentosa
TCCAAGAAAGATCTCTTGACGTAAATTTGACCATTTTTCATCCTTTATCAGCATGTTTGGCATACTTTATTTTCTTCTTCTCAATATGAGATCAAATTTGTTCATGGAGTCTTTTCATCATTTCTACCTTTTTAACCTCATCCATAGAAGTACTCTTATCATTTAGAATAGGCACCAGATCAATAAAAACGTAAGGGTTAAAGTCATACATAACTTCAAATAGTAAAAATTTTATAGGTCCATGCACACTACGATTATAAGCAAACTTCATAATAAGCAAACAAAAGTCCCAACTCTTCAAATTTTTACGTATAACAACTTACAATAAAGAACAAAGTTTGGTTCATTACCTTGGTTTGTTCATCGATTTGCGGATGAAATGTGGTACTGAATAATAGTTTTGTTCCAAGCTTCTTCCAAAGAATCTTCCAAAAATATCTTAGGAACTTTGCATTATGATTAGATATAATACTTTTAGGGACACCATGCAAACGTACAACTTCCCTAAAGAACAAATCAATAATGTTTACAACATCGCCAGTCTTGTGGTAAGGTATCGAATGTAAGATTTTGGAGAATTGATAAATCACAACCATAATTGAATCCTTTCCATGTTATGTTTTATGCATCCCAATTACAAAATCCATGTTGATATTCATCGATGGCTTCTCTAGAATAGGCAATGGCATATATAGCTTATATAGATTCTCTTTGCCCGTAGCTTTATTGCACACAACACATCTCTCAATCATTTTATGAACATCCTTCAATATACTAGGCTAAAAGAAATGTTCTTTCAGCAACTCATAAGTCTTTTCACCAAAATGACCACTATCACTACCACTATGAGCCTTTCGCACAAGCAACTCCTGTAAAGAACCTAAAGAAATACACATTATGCCCATCTTGAACAAGTAACATTCATTCATTAAAAACCCATCACAAGCTCTATTAGTACATTCAACAACCATATTGGCAAAGCAGGAATCATTAGTATATTGATCTTTCACTTGTTGAAAACCCATCAACCTTTCTTTCAACACACAAAAAGCAATGTATATTTCATAAAAAGAGCATCAATAATTACATTAACTTATCCCTTTTTATACTTAATGACATATATAAATGACTCTATAAACTATACCCACTTAGCATATCTTCGGTTCAATTTGCTTTGACCCTCAATATACTTCAAAGATTCATTGTTAGTATGCACAACAAACTCTTTTAGTAATGTGTTGCCATACCTAGAGCTCAAATTAAAGCATAGAACTCTTTGTCATAAATTGAGTAGTTTAACTATACACCATTTAATCACTAAAGTGTTCAATATGCCTTCTTTCTTGTAATGACACACCCTCAATTCTAACCTCAGAAGCATCACACTATCTTAAATGTCGTGGCAAAATCTAGAAGTGTTGAAACAAGAGTAGTACATAACTTCTTTTTACTCAACTTAAAAGATTTTTGTGCATTTTTGCTTCATCGAAACTCACTTTCCTTTTTCAAACATTCAATCAAATGTGTAACTATAGAATTGAATTTCTTCATAAATCAGAGATAAAATGTATCCAAACTATGGAAACTTCTCACATCAGAAATGCTAGTAGGTTTCAGCCAATCTTTATTGCTTTTATCTTTTCTTTGTCAACGTTAACCTCACTACTAAAATTGATATAACAAAAAAAAACATATTCTTGATAGAAATGACACTTATTTAGTTTTCTATACAATTTAGCACAATGCAAGGTTTCAAATACAACCGTAAGATGCTCTACATAATCATCAAAAGTTTTACTATACACCAAAATATCATCAATATACATGACAACAAACAATTCAATATGCTTCCTCAAAACATGATTCATAAGTCATATAAATGTACTAGGTGCGTTAAATAGCCCAAATGGCATTACCATACTTTCATACAACCTGTTTTTAGTTTTAAATGATGTTTTCCACTCATCTTGTTTTTTCATCTTAACTTGATGATAATCACTCATCAAATCAATCTTAAAAAAAAAAACAACGCAACACTATACAACTTATCAAACAAATCATAAAGTATAGGTATAGAAAATCAATACTTAATTGTTATCTTATTGATTGCACGATTGTCCACACACATTTGCATGGTACCATCTTTTTTCAACACAAGTAGGAGCAGAACATGGACAAAGTAACTCTCACACATAGCCATTCTCTAAGAGCTCACTAACCTACCTTTAAATCTCATTTGCCTCATCTAGATTACACCTATAGGCTAGTCGGTTAAGAAGTGAAGCTCCCGTTACTAAGTTAATATAATGCTTAATCCATAAATAAGTGGTAAACCCTTAAGTAAATCTTTTAGAAATACTTCTGAAAACTTTTTAAGCAACTTTATAATATATCTTGGCAATTTCACATTCTCTACTTGCAATAATGGTTTTTACCCATACTATAAAACAACCCCAATCAAAGTTAATGCTTGCATGATGTCTCTTTTCTTGGTTAATATAAGGCATTTACCTGATCTGACCTTGTTTTACTGACTTCGTAATTAATCATTTCTAACTTATCAAGATTTCAATGGCAACAAATTCACCTTCTTCCTATTCAATGTAAATAAGTATATTCTTCTGTCTATTATAGGTCACATCTTTATTAAATTACCACGGATGCCCTAATAAAACATGGCTAGCTGACATCAGAGCCACATCACACAAAACCTCATCATGATAGGTTTTGACGAGAAAAAACACACAAACTTGTTTTATCACTTGAATCTGTCTATTCTTGTCAAATCACTGTGAACTATATTATTTAGGATGTGGAATAGAAGTTAAACCTAATTTTTCCACCAAAACAGTGGATGCAATGTTTATGCAACTTTCATTATCAATGATCAATCCACACACCTTATTTTGAATCTAACATCTCATATGAAAGATGTTCTCATATTGTTCTTTGTTAACATCAACTTGTGTATTTAAAACTCGTTACAGTACTACAAATCCCCTTTCGTTGGCTCAAAATATTCTTCTTGTTTATCCTTTCCTATGTCATCCTTAACTTCAGTTTCGGCCTTATCACTACTGACTAACTCTCTATGTTTCCTATGTACCACCATAACTCTCTTATTCGGACATTCAAAAGTAATATGCTCATGTCCTAAGCACTTGAAACACTTAATGTCTTGTGACCACAAGGATGTTAAGGTTCAATCACCTTTTCTTTATCTTTTGTAACGTCTAAACTTGTACTCCCCTTACTAAACCCCACTTTCTCATCTTGTTTAGGTGCATTCCATGTTTGTGAAGATGTGGAAATATGTTTTAAAACATTCACTGCTATTATTCCAGCTTGACAACTTTTTTTTTTTGTCTCTCTACTATCATCACAAGTTTTATCACATCATCAAGGAAGATATATGGTTGCAACTCAATAAAATTAGCAATAACCTTCCTCAAACTGCCAATAAAGCTTGTTATGGTATGTTCTTAGGGTTCTATCAATTCATAACATATCATTATTAACTCAAACTCTATCACATACTCCTCTACACTTAAAAAAAAAAAACCTTGTTGTAATGTTTAAAGTTTTATGTATAACTCATGTTTGTAGTAATCAGGTACAAACCTCTTTTTCATCACTCTTTTCATAACCATCTAAGTAGTGATATCCTCCTCATCATTTCTTCTCCTTTGAATTTTCAAGTTCTCCCACTATAACAAAGCATAATTAGTAAACTCCAATGTAACCACCTTAAACTTCTTTTTATCAGTATACATATACCAATTGAACATCTTCTTAACCTTCTCAACCCACTCCAAGTACTTATTGGGTGAGCTACTACCTATAAATGATGGAACTTTAAGTCTAACTCCAATAGGAGGGTGATTATTATGCCTTCTCAATCTACCCCTATCATCATCCTTGTCATCCCCATTTAACTTTAATTTAGCATTTATGGTAGCATTTCGTTGCACCCTACGAGCTTGTCTTTGTTGGGGTTGCAAATTTCTCCTTTGCATCATTTCCATGAGGGCATTTATCTGATCATAAATTCCTATCATTTCTTCTTGAATCTCGTTATTAGATCCTTACAACCCAATAAGTTGTGCTTATTCCAAACTGTTTCCCCTTGGAACTTCATTCCTTTCTCTAGCCATAATGTATCAATTTCCTATAATTCACAAACAAATCTAAACAACAATGTCTTTCAACTCATATCACAAATTCAATAAAAGAATATGAGCAACCACCATAATCAGCAAGGAAAAAATCGTTCCAATCTAAATCAAAGTCAAAGAAAACAATTTGTTTCAATCTATAATCCTTGATATTTCTAATCCCAAGTCAGCCATATACAAAGTCTCAAATTAATTCTGAAACCATGGCTTTGATACCAAGATGATGTGCCTTAGCTTCCTAACCCGAACAAACAAGCAATCTAATATGAAGATGAAGGAATATATATTTGGTTATTTGGTTATATGGTTTTGTTTTTTTATGGTGTTTAGGTTGAAAATTACATGATATGTAATGAAAATAAGGGATATAGTCTGAATGAAACTTTTTGATAAGTCAGAGATGCCACAAATGAATTCCTATCAGGATAAAAATGCCACACTCTTTGTAATTAAGAGTGATAAATCTGAATTGTTCTTCAACCAATTCTAGAAATACAAGAACAAGGAAGAAAATTCTATAAATAAGAAGTTGAAAAGTTTTATATTATTTAAAAGTGCTTAATATTTGTCTAAAACATCATTATATACTTGGAACAACCCTTCAAGTGTACGAAATACCAAAATAACATAATTGAGACTCAAATAAATAACTTTGTTAAAAAAACTAGATAAATAATAAGTAGCACATATTTTTTACTTATAGAACACAAACACATACACAAAAAAATTAAAACAACCATATTTTTTCATACAAAACTCCAATGCATGCATGGTTGGACAAACTAGAAAAATGGTATTTTGAACTTTAAAACCATACAGAATAGGTTTATTTTTCAATGCAATAAAATGGTGAAACATTTGGGCTCAAATTTAAAACTCCCAAATCTTATTTGAAAACAAACAAACTTATTTAAACAATTTCTAGTCAATAAAAATTAAAACAACCATATTTCTTCATGCAAAACTCCAATGCATGTATGGTTGGACAAACTAGAAAAATGATATTTTGAACTTTAAAACCATACAGAATAGGTTTATTTTTCAATGCAATAAAGTGGTGAAACATTCGGGCTCAAATTTAGAACTCCCAAATCATAGCCCAAATCTTATTTGAAAACAAACAAACTTATTTGAACAATTTCCATTCAATTTATAAGCCTCTAAACTCATCGAAGCTTTAGTTATGATAATCTAACTTGTTAATACACTTTGTAGTTGTTTCGCTCGACTTATCATCATTGAACCTTCTCAATGCTCATACATATTAGAATCAACCTCTTTCATGTTAGAATCATAATGCATATCACATTTGACTTCTTGTTCCATTCCACTTATTAAAGAGTGAATAAAAATACATATGGTGAACATTTAATTAGTTAAATAACTAAGTGTATATCTAAGATAAGATAATTGATTCATTACTCATATATATATATATATATATATATATATATATAAATATAAATTCAATCAAGAAAGAGAAGTTAAACAAATGGAAGAAAACAAAGAAAATAAAATTCATCAAGTTGAATATTTACAAGAAAAAATTAAGCAAAACTTTAGAAAAAGGAATAATATATTTGAAATCACCTCTAAGTTTCATTTATGAAAAAATTATAAACTTTTTTGTCAGTCAAAACACTACCAGAAGTCTTATATTTACCAACAGAATTTTTCATCGGTATTTGTACTATCATTCCGTTGGTAATTAATTTACCAACGGGATCATAGATGAAAATGCTCAGTCGGTGAATCTTTTGTTGGTAATTTTTTATCTGTCAATAATAAAAAAAATATTATTACCGATGGATTTATTGATGGAAAAAGCACACTAAAAAAAAATTACCTGCTTCATTCCATCGGTATTTCCCTCAAGAAGCTTGTCATATGACCGATAAAAATATCATATGCAATTTCATTGGTGATTATTTAATTTTTTTTAAAAAAAAACTATATAACAAAACTAGAAAAATAATTAAATAATTAAAATCTATTTAAAAATCCTATAAATAAATCAACTAAAAATTGATCTCAAATAAAATAAATAAATCATACAACATTCATACAATTATTAAGAACAAAAAATTTAAAAAATAAAATTAAAAAACACATATAATGAAAAAAACATAAAAAAAAAATCTTATCTTAATGTACTTGCGAGTAAAGCCGAGAAGAGAAAAAAAATTCATACCATTTCGTAAGAGGACAAGAGAAAAGAAGAGATGTTAATGTTTATAATGTAAGGGGAAGAAGAAGAAGAAAAAGAAGAGGCTCGTCTATTGTGAAATGAGGGATTCTAGTCTTTTTATTAGGATATTTTACTGATAGTTTTATCGACGGATAATTAAATATTAATAATTTTAACAATTTCGTATGTAATTCCATGTGTAATATTTAATTTAAATTTTAAAATTAATTAAAAAAATTCAAAAACTGTCAAATATCACCAATGACTTTTCAATCCGTCGGTGATTTTATCTGTAATATTTAATTTAAATATTCAATTTAACAAAAAAATTTCAACAACCCAAAACACTGACGACTTTTCAATTCACTAGTAATTTTGTCTGTAAAAAATAGAATTAACAGTGCAATTGAGAAGTAAACAGTTATAGAGTTCTCTGAAAAATACCGATGGAATTTTTCATTGATAATTGATATGATGAACAGTATCAGTAAGATATACACAATTTATCAATGAGTTTATTAATAGAATTAAAACTATTGGTATAAATAACATATCATCTTATTTTTTAGGTTTGCTTTAATTATTATTTTTATTATTATAATGTTTTTTAGTATATGTTGAAAGAATATTTTTATTGATAAAATTTACTGTAATTTTCTAATAGAAAAAGTCAAGAAAAGGAAAGAAGGGGCCTACTTCTAGGAATCATAAAAAATTTCCGCGTCGTTAAGGGGCCACAAGCATAAAGAAAGCCAATACAAGGAAGTGTTCTTGCAATTTGACTTGTCTTATTTTAGAGCTGGCGGTGATCCCAAAGGGCCACTTTGTAAGACATGCCTGCTGGCAGGAAAGGCAATCTGAAAGAAATGATTGGAGCGTCAAGTCCATGAAAACAAGGAGGGCCCACTTAGCTTTCCATTAATTTGGAGCCATTTTCTAAATTACTGGGACAGCCTTTTTGTCCTCTGCTCGAACCTACTCTTTCTTATTAAAAGACGAAAACTATCAGTCACGTAGAGAAATCTAGAGACTTTTTGGTTTTGTTACGGAGAAAATATTCTTTAATTAACTAAATAGTTTTTTTATTGTTTTTTTATTAGATTTTATATTTAATTACATTTCAAATCTTGAAAATAATTTTTATTTTTATTTTTATACAAAAATCAATCTCAAAATAAATTTACCTAAACATATATTTGCTAAACATAATTTTTTAAAAAATCATAACTAAAAATATTTTTATGTAATATATTTTCTTAAACTCTAATCATAAAATCTATCAAAATGTAAAACACGGGATTAGGATTGGGTTTGGCTTGATAAAATTAATATACTTTAATAGATAAAATAAATTTTCCTAATTTTCTATCAACATACGTTAACAGGTAAAATGAATTTCATCCTAAATAATATTCCTCTAGCATGCTTTTCTTTTGTTTCAATATTTGTTTAACATTAATTAGTTAACAGGCAAGAAAAGCATTTTCTTGAGTTTTTATTTTTTAAAATGAGTTCAAACTATTAGATATTCTTCATTGTATAAAGAAGAAAAAAGATTATGTTAAGAAAAAAAAAATTAAATAAGAAAAAAATGTATAATTAAAAAGAAAGAAAGAAAGAAGATAGAGTTTTTTTATCGAGTTTAACTATTTCTAAGATATTTATTATTTTATGTTATATTATTCTGCTTTTAATGGTATCAAATTATATATTATTTAAAAACCCTATACTTTTCTATCTTTGCTTCAACCAACTTAATTTTAAAGTAAAAATATGGAATTTCTTAAGAAATTCAGAACTAGATAGTTTTTTTTTAAAAAATAAAATAATAATTCATATATCAACTTACTCCCTGTACTAATTAATCTTGAATAGTTAATTATAAAAATATGTAAATTAAAAATATCCTTAAACTAAATAAGGATAACAAAAACAAAAATCCATTTCCATTTTTATTATAAAATATCAATGTAAGTATTTCTCTTTTTAGAGATTTCATATAGCGAGAGAATTGGATTTTAGAGATATATATGAGGAAAGCCTTCTGAAGTAAAAAATACAACCACAATTTAGGAATAAAAAGGACTAGTAAAAGGAGGATTTTACATGGAGAAAAGCAAGGAGATCGACCTTTCTTGAATCCATGATTGAGAATATATATTTATAGGTTAGATTTTTTTATATTTATATCATATTCATTACTTAATTGGTAAAAAAAAAATAGATATTCATATCTTATCCATTAAATTTTAGGTATTCATATAGAAATCCATTGCACGACTATTATTTATTGTTGAACAAAATTATATATATATATATATATATATATATATATATATATATATCAGCTTTGAGTTATGTTTGATAATATTCATACTCTATACATTATCCATTGAGTAAGGTAACTATCCAAAAAAACTTAATTATTTAGGTCAGTTCGGGTTATACATGTGTTCCTAAAAAAAAAAAATTTGTCTATTTTTCAGAAACTCAAAAAAGTATGCAAATATACCAGAACTCTTTAATGGAAATATAAAAGATCTTTGATTCCTTAAAAAATGGTGATATGTTTGGAACAAGAAAAAAAGGGTTATCTATAACTATTTGACATACTTTTGATTTTTCTATTTTTTAAGGATACGAACTTAAAGATAAGTTAGCAACTCTATTTTTCCAATTCTTACTTTAAGTTTTGGAGGTTTGAATTTATGTCAGGTATTGACAACATGACGACTCTACTAGAGACACTAGGGTTAAGCCTATAAGCATGTGTGTTTATCTTTCAATGCTTTTATTGTCATTTATTATCAAGCATTTATTTATTTATTTTTAATTGATGCATTTATTTTATTTATGTTGTTATTATCATATTTCTTTTTTAATTTCTTGGATTTGATGTGCATGTATATTATTTTTTTGAGTTTTCACGCACTTCACAAAACCTCAACAAAAGCTTTATACTCGAGTTTCTTGCTTTTAAGATTTAAATGGCAAGTATAACTTATATCCATTGATGCTCACTTGGACTTTCACTCAAATTAAAACCCACCCTCTATATGACATATCATGAAGTTACTCTCTTATTCATGCTGTATAAGGTTAAAATACCAAACCTACTAGAAATTTGGACAATATGGGAACCTACAATATTTTTAGGGATAGATTAGCTAAGTCAAGCCCTATATTAGCTAGATTTTATCTACTAGGATAGACCTTGATAAGACATGACATGTCATCTTTAATTCTTCATTGATCTTTCCAAAAAGTGTGAAATGTCGAGACATGTTGAAATTACCATTAAGAACATAAAGATTAAGTCAGAGAAAAGCCAATATGATAAGGTGGATTTTCTACTGAAAAATATGAGTCTAAATATTTTTTAAATGAACTTTTATGAGATAAATTTTTATGAGAATTTCCTTTGCTATAATTGGCAAATCTTTCCCAAATCGATCAAAATCCTTATGGGTTTGGTGTCCTTAATGAGAATTTTACAAGAAAATTCAACCATGTTCATACTTGTAGTCTCGAAATAAAAACAAACTTGAACAATAGTAAGCATATATAATCAATCTTGCTATTTGCATTCAATTATATATTTTATTTACTCTTTTGTACACATGCATATAAAATAAGGACATGAAGAAATATAGGTTGTCCTGTGAAAGTTCAATTTCCCCTAAAGTCCACAACATTAGATTCAGACACAGAAAAATGAAAAACAAAAAGAGATCATAGCTAGACCAAAACAACTAAAGGGATATATAGAGCATAAAAGGAGAGGTCACTAAACTCACTATCCTTCTTGAGCATGCACTACAAGATATACCATCAGGGAAAAAGAAACTCCAACTGGGGGTAAACCCAAATAGAAATACAACTTCATCCTAATATCCTACATATGTCATAAATGTTATTAGAGCCATTTATTTTTTCTCTACCAAACTCGTATTAGGCACTTTTCTAGAATCCCATTTCACAAAGCATTTCTCATTCATAATTGTGTTTCAAACACCATAAGCTTATATTGTTCCAATTATTAACCTCACCGATGAAAAAACCTAAATGGTCAAGGTGGTAAAAGAGCTTGACCCTAAGAAGTTATATGTAATAGAAGAACAATTATGAGCAATAGAATGCATAAACCTTTATGATCTAGTAAAGGCAGATGAAATGTGCCTTATGACTATTTTATGATATCCAAAAAGTTTAAGGTGCTCGAGTTCAACAAATACACTGGCACACAATGTCCCATTATATACCTATAAGTATATTGCAGCAAAAGAGCCAAAACAGTCCATGATGAGATGCTTTTAATTCATTTTTTCCATAAGAGCTTAAATGGTGCAGTGTTGACTTGGTACATATGTCTAGATAATACCAAGATCCAAAGGCGAAGGATTTTGGCAAATGCTTTTATAAAGCAGTACAAGTTCAATAATAACATAGCTCTATATCGTTCTAGTTTGCAAGGCATGGAAAAATGACCCAAAAAATCTATTAAAGAGTATACCTAAAGGTGGTGTAAAGTTATTGCTTGAGTCAACCTTTCTCTATCTGAAAAGAAAATGATCTCCATCTTCATTAACACTTTCAAGGCTCTTTATTTTGGATATATAATTTTCATTACTTTAAAGCTTTTCTCAAATATGGTGGTTATAGTTGAAAAGGTCAAAAGATCTCTAAAAGAAAGGAAGATCTAAGATGTGACAATACAACTAGTAATTGTTGAAGAAAATGCAACTAAAATAAACATACAAGTCAATAGCATTCAAGAAAACGACCCAAAACCTTAGTCATACCATCCCAAATTTTCTCATCAACCATTTTAATTTTTAAACACTGGTACATCCCTTTCACTCCTATAATGTCACATCCAACATCATGACAACCTATCTTTTTTCTTCAAAGGGAAAGGTAATCGATTAGTTTTATAAAGGAAAAGGTCATAAAATTATGTGAAAGTGTCTCCACTTAGTATTATGGTTACTAAAAAAACTTAACTAGTCAATAGAGTTCTAAGGTAAAGGACTCTTATGCTTGAGAGAAGATACTATTACTCTAAAGAATCTTACCTAAGGTAAGATGCATTGCTAATCTTGTCTTTTATTTATAATAGTTTATTGTGCTCAATCTACCAGTGGTTTGTCTACATGGGTGATGTCAAGTCAACTACTATGAGTTAAACCCTATATGGATGATTGGTTTAAGCATAACTATTATAAGGTCTGCTTCAACTTTTTCACTCCCAGTTAATTATCTTTTAATAACATTTGATGAATTGATATGTCTAAAATTGGTTACTCATAATCACAACTTGTGACCAATGGTCTATCAAGCAATGTTATTTAGTAACCAATGGGCTTACATTGGGCTTATTGAACTCATCTTTTATCCTAGAAAAGGTTAATGAATAATATCTTGTTAAGTTTCATCTATCCTCTAGCACCTAAACTCACTCGTAGTGTTTGCTAAATGAAAATTGGTTGCCTAAGTCCTATCCAAACATTAAACTCTATAGTTCATTTATTTAGAATGAGATCTAATGACATAAAAGTTCCTTTCGAGCTTTTTGGGTTCATCTACTTGGAATGAGATCAAATAACATAAAAGCTATTTTTGGATTAAGTTTTGACAACAACCCTTTTGGGGTTCATTTGCCTTTTAAGTGTGCTAATTAACATTCACCTTTTGATTTAGTTTTATCTTGGTTACCCCTTGTCACTATAATGAACAACCTTATTTAAATTTGTTGTTCACTTGTTAAGCATACATATAAAATTTGTTTTAAAGACCAATACTCTTAATTTTGGTTAATATTAGGTTTATATGTTTGTGGACTCATTTATTATTTTGAAAATAGATGGAAAAGTGTTACTCTTTTTAGGGTTCAAGGTCATGGCTTATGTATGTTCTTTGAACTCTAAAAGTGAATAACAAAACTAGTTTTACTCTTTTTAGGCTCAACACATTTTAAAAAATCAAGAAATGATACTCCTTTTTAATGTTAAAGGTAATAACCCACATAGAGTTAATTTACCTTAGACATTTAAGGTGAGTAGCTAGACCATTAGAAGTAATATTTTGAACAAAATAGAAACAGGCTTATTTTTTAAAAAATTTAAATGTTGGTCCAATAGAGCTTTCTACCTGAGGCAAACCTAATGGGCCTTGCAAATTGTTCCAAAACTCAAATGTATAAGGGGTGATTTTAACATTTTAGATTGAAAATAGAGAAGAAACAATCTGGAACCATTATTGTTTCAGGTAAAATACCATTTTTGAACAAAAGCTTGATGTTAACATTATATAAATGGACAACGACACTATATTGCAAGATGAAAATTGCTTATATGTTTTGGCTAAATTAATTTATAAAAAGAAATAAAATAAACTTGGAATGAAAACTTCTTATACTCACTAGACTTGGAAATACATAGATCTTTTGTAGATCTACCTTGATTGCCTTAGGGTTACTTATAAGAAAAAAATAGAAAGTTTTTAGAATACAAATGCACCCAACAACTTTAAAAGTAAAAGCAAATATAACTAACTAGATAAAAAAAAAAAAAAAAAAAAGATAAGCAAGGGGCTCATTGTTCACGTTTTAGACAATCATGGTTCTCCAAAAGTGAACATACAACTTTAACAACAAAAAAAAAAACTAAAAACTAATATCCCATTTAGCTCACATAGAGGTGAACATCATTATTAACCATACATTTATTCTCAATCTCAAAACTAATAAGGCATCATGAAGACACACTTAAATATAAATATTTATGGTTTCACAACAACCTATAATTATTCATAGCTTCACAAAAATCCATAAACATTCATAGTTTCACTGAAATATAAACAATAATATTAACATGTATATACTTGGAATAAAAAAAACATATTTATATGTCATCAAAACTTAAAAGCAAGAACAACCACAAAGATGACCACAATATGGACAATAGGTATACCTAAGCTGTTGGTTGCCAATGAGCTAAACAAAATGGAGTGAGAGATAGTACTTAGGTTTCCTAGAATTATATCCTCAAGTCTTTACACTAGAATCTCAGAGGAACAAATCCAGAACATACTAGAAACCCATAAACCAAAAAACCCAAGCTTATATTTTCTTCAAGACTCTCAAAATTCCTAGGCTTTACTACTCTTAAACTAAAAAAAACCTTGGAATTGCTAACAAACCTCTCTCAGACTCCTTTTTTTTTTCTTTCCATTCTCTAAAAAAAGACTTCCTCAACCCTAAAAGTCAAACCCTTTAAATAGCTGAACAAAGACTGACTTGAGTAATAACCTAAAACTAACATGGACCCTTGGATCAAAACCTTTCAATCCTCACCCTTAGACACATGTAAACAAAATTACAGGACAATTAAATTTTATATGAGAGTGCAAACCCTCTCACAATGTTCAATGATAAAATCACTAAGAAAGTAGATAAAACAAAGGATAAAGAGATATAAACTCTCAAGGTTTCATAGGTTTAAACACACAATGATCAATCTTAAAAAGGATGATTGTGAAATCAACTCAAACCGATGCCAAAATCATAGAAAATAATGGTGAGGGTTTGGTTGAGAGCTAAAAAAGATAGCTAAGGTTTGATCACATTTTGTTTTTTGGAGAAGAATACAAAGAGATGTTGTAAAGATATATATGGCTATCAAAATAGTATTGTGTGGTTGGTTTAAGTTTTAAATCAACCCTTGAAGACCAACACCTTTTCAAAAATAATACCTATGAAATTTTAAGCTTTCAATCTAGCCCACATGAAAAGTCAAATAATTAAAATCTCTTTATTGGTCCTTGGCCATATTTAAAACAAGCTTTTAATTTCTCTACCTTTTTTAAAAAAAATTAAAACAATCCCTAGGTTTTAAAATCCTTTTAAGTGAAGTTAAATGAAAGGAAATGACTATTTTAGGATCCATATGATAAAAGAAGAAAGGATCATCGAGGGATTCACTCAAATAATAAAAAAGGTATTATCTTGGGATCCATATGATAAAATAAAAAAGGATCATCTGGGGATCTATCTAAATGAAAAGAAATGGATCATCTTGGGATCCATGTGATAAAATGAAGAAAGATCATCTAGAGATTAGTCTAAATGAAAGAAAATTGATTATCTTGAGATCTATGTGATCGAAGAAGAAAAGGTCATTTGGGGATCTGTCCAAATAAAAGGAAATGGATCATCTTAGGATCCAAGTGATTGAGAATATTACCTGGAGCATCAAGTTTGATTTGACTTTAGATAATATCTTGATTAAGACTCAGCTTGAATTTTTTTTATGACCATGTTGATTCCTTTGTTATATCCTTTATTGGTTTAAATTTATGACGACCTTGTTGGACTCCACAAGAAATGTTTACAAGTAAATCTTTTGTAAAACATTGCATAATAAGCCTTTTCTCTTTTGCAAACCATTTTTTTTTCCTTGTTGGAAAGGTTTATTATTTCTAATTTGGCCTTTTTTAGTCGTTGTACCCACTGACCTTACTTGAGTTTGCTTGTACAAGTCTTTTGCTTCAGGGTTTGTAAGTCACACAACCTAGGCTTTTTACAACAATTATCGCCCTTTTAAGTTTACTATAGGAAGTCTCTATTTAACTAACTATTGAACATGGATCTTCTTATCTCTTTTATCTTATATTATAAGGGGAATATTTTTCTCATGATGATTTTCTAAAATTTTGACTATCATATGTTTTGAAAATAGAAATTATTCTGATGTAAGCTTAAAATACTTTGTTTTGAATACAATCCTTATGTAGTTTTAAAGGAAGGGTGATTTGATCTTCCACGTAAACAAGATTATAATTGATAAAAGAGCATGGTCAAGTGACCTTTGGTTTTGTGGTGGTTTTGAATTCATGAGACTCGAGGACAAGCTTGAGGTTTGTTGAGGAAATTTACCTCTATTTGAGCATCCATTTTGATAGCATAAATAATAATGAGTAGAATGTTCATAAAGCCATAAAAGCTATAAATCTTATGAAAAGGTCATTTGTATTGTGTGAGAACACCACTTACTACTCCTGGTTGCTTCCTTTTTTATTAGAAATGACTTTTATAAAGCACATAATGCAAGCTGAGGTTTTGGCTAAGAAATAAAGTATTTGTTGTGTTCAAAAAGTGTTTTAGGGTCATAAATTAAGGAACACCTATCAATTATTCTAATTTTTCATATTTTTTTTCTTCTTGTCATATTTCTTTGGCTTGTCCTTTTTTATTTTTTCGACAGGGTATCCTGATTTTGCTTTTTTTCATTTTAATTTGAGCATGCCCCCTAGTATTTGAATTTATTGAGCACTTTCTTTTGAACTTATTTCTATATTTCCTCACTTATTGATCTTTCATTTACCGCTAATATGAGGTGAAATCCTAGTCAGTGTCTTTTATGAAGAAAATTCATCCAGGCTTAAAAGAGGACCATAAGGGATATATATTTTTTAAAGTGAAAATGGTCCCCTTTCATCATTTTAATTGCTAATAGTTAATACCAATAAATTTTAACCTTATCCAACATAATTTATATATATAAAAAAAAAGGTACCCTAAGAAGTGATAAATATGGTCTTCTCATAATCCTCTTGATCCATCTTGATTTGATTATATAGGAATATGTAGAGCTTTTTACAACATTATCCATAAATATATCTATATAAGGTAAATGAACGTCATCTTTTGAGCTAGCTTTATTCAAGTCCCTAAATTCCATATATGTTTGATCTTGTTATCCCTTTTAGGGACTTCTATGATGTTCGACAAGAATTGAAGGTATTTAACCACTTCTAGAAAGTTGGTATCTCACTACTTTCGCACTTCATCCTTAACTTTAGTAAGTATATTGGGCTGGTTACATCCATCCATCAGGGGTAGCCTACGCACTATAATATTTATGATTTAATCGTAACATATCAATATAAGACTGTGCAAATACAGCTGCATATTCCTTTAACAAGGATATTAAGCTACATTTATCATCAACTAAGATCAACATCTCTATCTTCAATTCTTTCAATTCTACTTAGTACCTATATTTACTAATTTCAATTTGTTTATAGTGGGTTTCCAATAACATTCATATTGTTCAACTAACCTTGTAAATTCCCTAACTTCATCATCTTCCCACTCCTCTTCATCCATGATGCTTAAGTTTTTATTAAATTTAGTCCAATTATTCTCAATGCAATGATATTGTGTGTGTTTTTATGTAAGTGTGTAAATTAAGTTGGAGCAAGAAAAAGGTAAATATATATAAGGTAAATAAAAAGGCCTAGATGGATAGAAAATAAATGATCTCATTAAAAGATTTTAAAAATAAGGCTTAATATAATTAACATCCTTAGCCAACATTCGAGCCATTATTATTGGCGAGGTAAAAAAAATAGATAGATAAAACACACAATAATAATTACTTCAAGAAGATAATAAGGACTTTATAGGCTTCCTAATTATTCAGCCCCTTTGACCAATTGTTCTTATAAACATCTTAGCTAGTAGGGCATTCTCTAGAGTATTCATAGTTAATTGGGGCAACATCAAATAAAAGTCCTTTTTAGTATTAAGGTTTCCATCACAATCCTTCTTCTTTTTCTTTTTTTGTCTTTTTTCAATTTTTTTATAGCAACACCAGTAAGTCTTTTATTCAAATTCATAAGCTCATCTTTAGGATTCATATAGGTGGGCTAAGAAAATATCACATGAATGGGTAAAATCTCAATTTCTTCGTTGTTTGGATCATGACCCTCAATATAAGTTATTCTCCTTTCTTTTTTCAATTCAGCAACCCTTTATAATCGTTCTTTCTTAGCTTAAACTCTAAACCAAACTTTTGGTCAGCACACTTTATTTTCATCATATTAACCCTCTCAAGCATCCATGTATCATGACCCTCAATATAAGTTATTCTCCTTTCTTTTTTCAATTCAGCAACCCTTTATAATCGTTCTTTCTTAGCTTAAACCCTAAACCAAACTTTTGGTCAGCACACTTTATTTTCATCATATTAACCCTCTCAAGCATCCATGTATCATGATTATACATAAAAACCAACCCAAGTTTCAAGAAGCAATTTGAAACCTTTTTTACAACCTTAGAAATCTTAGTTTTCCTTTTTATAATATTTTTGGGTACCCACTCATCATTCATGACTTTAAAGTCATGCATGTTCCCATCCTTGCTCTCTTCCACGTTAATATAAGGAACAAACACATTCTTAACCATAGGCAAGGCCTTCTTAGCTCTCATGGTAAACAATTTTCCATTAATCATAAATTTTAGTCTTTGATGCATGAAACATAATCCTTTTTCTTATCCTTTTTCCAGCTTGTTTATGGCAATACCATCAAGTCTTTTATTCATATTCTTAAGCTCATATTCATTCTACATCATATAGGTGGGCCAAGGAAAGGTCATAAAATGAGCAGAATCTTTATTTCTTTCTTGTTTGGCTCATGAACCTCAATATAAGCCAATCTTGTTTTTATTTTCAATTTAACAGACCTTTGTAATCTTTATTTCTTGGCTTAAACCCTAAATCAAACATCTTGTCTGCACACCTCATCTTCATCATATTAACCCTTTTAGGTATCCTTGTATCTGGATTATGCATAAACGGCATCTCATGTTTTAAAAAACACTTTAAAGTTATTTTTACAACCTAAAAAATATTGGGTTTCCTTTTTATAGTATTTTCAAGTATCCACTTAGCATTCATGACTTTGAAGAGCATGTTCCTATCCGTACTCTCCTCTCCCTTAATATAAAGAATTGAGAAATTCTTAGCCATACATAAGGCCTCTTTAGCTCTAACGATAACCAATGTTCCATTCATTATAAATTTCGATCATTAATGTAGGAAATATCATAATCCTTTTCTTATTATGTTCTATTTTGTTTATGGCAACATCAACAAGTCTTTTATTCAAATTCTTAAGCTTATCTTTAGGTTGTATCATATAGGTGAAACAAGAAAAAGTCACATGAATGGAAAGAATCTCTTTTTCTTCCTTATTTTGCTCACAACCCTCAATATGAGTCGATCTCTTCTTTTTTCTTTTTTTTTCTTTTTCAATTCAGTAACACTTTATAATCCTTTTTTCTTGGCTTAAACCCTAAACCAAACCTCTAGTATATGCACTTCATATTTATCATACAAACCCTCTCAAGCATTCTGGTTTTTAGATTATATATAAAAGGTAGCCCATGTTTTAAGAAGTACTTTGCAGCTATTTTTGCAATATAAAAAATCCTAGGTTTTCTTTTTACAATATTTTTAAGTACCCACTCAATATTCATGACTTTAGAGTGATGCAGGTTCTTGTTCTTACTCTCCTTTACCTCAATGTAGGGAATTAACATATTCTTTGCCATAAAGAAAGCCTTATCAGTTTTCACAGTAACCAGTCTTCCATTCATCATAAATTTTATCCTTTAGTGTACGAAAGATGCTACAATACCAACAAAATGTATCTATGGTCATCTGGGTAAAATGTTGTGGGAAGGCTATATATCTAGCACTTGTAAGGTTACTTGGAAAGGTTAAGGTCCAATAATCAGCTTTAGGTCTATATTTCCAATCACTTACCTTAGGGACTCATTATAAGCTCTTTCCATTATGGTAGTTAGCCTTATATGAGATACAACAACTAGCAATCGATCTAAGACATTTCTAGATAATACATTTAAGTTTGACCTATTATAAATAAGTACCATTGTAATTAAATAATATTTGTACTTTACTATGATATATAATGGTTTATTATACCGCATCCCCTCAAGATCTAGTTTATTTTTTTTATAAAATACAGGTAATTGGTAGCTTAGATCTACCCTACCAGATGTTCCATAGAATCTTAAATGATGTCTTGCAGAATAGAAGCCTCGTTTAAGATCTTTTATAGTGTGTTTCAATGTAGCTTAGAGCTTAGGATTAATAACAGCAGGGAAATCCAAGCAGGAGTTTTCTTAAGTTGGTCCAATATACTGTACTTAATATGTTTTTATCAAACTTACAAACTTAATAGCCTTTTCTTTCACTCACAAGTTTTTTGGCTTATCATTCTTACCCAACTCTTAAACAACTTTACCTTTTGTTTTCCTTTGCTTTTCTAGTTCTTTATAAGTGAAACATCTCCCACTTCTGGTCAGTCTTTCCAACTCAGCTCAAAACATTAGGGAGAGTTCCTCAATATGAAAGGTATATCTATAATTCTAAGGTAGTGTGTCATAACTTCTATTATTTGAACATGCTTATTTTTTCAAAATCATTTTAAAATGACCTTTTATAATTGGATGATACCTACACACCTCAGCCTTCCCCTCTTAGAATGTCACCATTCTTATCTCACATTCAGTCTTGATATCCTTTATTCTCATCACTTTAAAAGCTATCATGGTCTCCACCTCATAATGGAATTCTTTACATAAATGAATGTCATGCCTAAACTAGCAATGATATTAACAATATTTACTAGAATATGCAATAACTATTTTTTATAATTGTCTCTTTCCCTTTTACTGATTCAACTGTGATCACATTCACTCCGCACTTCTGGAGGCATGGTTAGGGAGTAGGTTGAACTTCATATTTGGTGCTTCATTAAAGATTATTCATTATGCTTTGATGAAGTGTAAAATTTTTCTCTTAAAGGTAAGACAACCATCAATACTATAACCTTCAACATCTACATGATACTTATAAGTTTGTTTAGGTTTATACTAGTTTATTTATGAAAGTTGCAATGGGTTTTAAAGTAATGGGGTGATCTGGTCGATGTTGACTAGCATTTTATACATCTCAAGTAAAGGCAAGGGTAAAAATGGTAATTGCTTTTAGATACTTTGGGAATGTTTATAAAGGTGATGAGTGTTATTATTTTGATTGTTTATTTAGAATGGCTATTTGTTTTTGTTGTTGTGTGGTTGGTTTCTAGAAGAGAGGTTTATGAATTTTATGTTAGCAATAGCTGTGAGGTTGTTAGGTGTTTAGAAATTATTGGTATTTTTTTATCAATTACTTTTCTTGTTCTTGTAATTTTCATTCTAAATATTATGGATATCTGCATCATTTTTTTTTCTTCTGGTATATTTTTTCTTCTTAGTGGTATCTAAGTTTTTTCTTGTCTTTACAACTTATTCAATATATTCAACCACAATCACTTGCTTATAAAGTGTTGGGATATGCTTCCAACAAAATATTAAAAAAAAGGTGCTTTGAAATTATTTAAAAATTGTCTAATCATCTCCTTTTCTAATTTTAGAATTTGTCTAAGCTATTATTTCACGCCACCTCTTGGTATATTCTCGAATCTACTATTTGGATCCTTTCTTCATTTTACAAGTTTTATCTATCATAAGCTACATCCATATTGAAGTTATATTGTTTGATGAAAGCTTCCACCAAGTCTCTCCATTTCTTAACCTTGATGTTATCTAGTCTAATGTACCAACTCAAAGCAATGTCACTCAAACTTTCATGGAAAAATTGTATTAATAGCTCCTCATAGCGTACCATTTTTGCGTTTATCATAGTAGTATACCCGAACATAGGTCATTAGGAATTATATACTAGTATAGTTTATGAACTTTGGTAACTTGAATTTTTTTTAGGATTACCATATCTAGGAATAGACACATCTTGATCATCTTTGTAGGATTATAAAGATCAATCCCTTCCATTGCATTCAGTCTTTCCTTTATTATAGTAGCTTATTAGATTCAAGATCTTCTATTGTCTTGACCTTTTGAGACTCAATGGGAGTCAGATCTATGGTTGGGGGCATTTGTGCTCAGGTCTCTGGTTGAGTAAAAGGAAAATAAGCTATGAATTGAGATTCTAAGAAAGCACCATTTACCCCCCAGGTTTGGTGGAATGAAGATGAAATGAGTTGTTCTCACTAACAATGCTTGTGGTGCTATAACCACATATTGTATTTCAATATAAGTTGGTCCTTGTCTAGAAATGCCTTTCCCTGATAAGATGGCTTGTAAAGCTCAATCAATAAACAAACAAGCCTAACAACCTTAACTTTAAAGTTGTCGACTTCTTTTTTCTAGTTGACCTTAAATTGGGTTCTCTTTTCATATTTCATTTTTCACTTGTGAGTTTGTTATTGTAAATTCTGAAAGGGGTTGTCCTTTTAAAAGGCCTATGTCTAACCTATAACGGCAACAATTATGATAAATGATAAGTACATGAATGCAAAATGAATAAGTTTGTATTTAGACATAAATCATATATTGGATATGGATTCGCCCTTTAAGGGTGATAAATGATAGTCACTCATAGATTTAAAGATTAAGAACCTGATGTAATTATCATGCTATCGAGGGGAGTTTTACCCAACTTAACTTAATGGAGCTTTTTAGCCATAATTATATTTAATCATGCATAAGAATTGACATCTCAAAAGATTTCTATAGCCTTGCATTGATCTAAAATGTTTATATACATTGCCAAATTTAGAACAAAATTATTTAAAATATATTACAGAGGAGGAAAGACATTGTCTTTGTTGGATATGTTTTTCAAGATTTCTTCTATTTTGCTAAAATTCCTCTGATACCTATATATTTCATCTCTAATTTGGTGAGATTATAGTCATAACTTATCAGCCTTGATAGCAGCTTGATCAATCTAGGTTGAAAGGGTTTCAAAGTTGGGGGTAATGGTTAAATTGGTGTTGACTAAGGTGTTATAAAGTATATCCAAGGTTTTGATATGCTTTATGAGCATCTTTTGGGTGTCCATCATTTACTTCATTTGAGGAACTATTACTTTATTGGTTAAAGTCACCCTATTTTTTACTTGGGTCAATTATGAGTTCAACTTTTCTATTTTAACCTTTTTAGCATTTAACTCAATTTTGAAGTTTTTGAAATAGTTATGAAGCCCAAACATGTATTCTTAGCTCCATTTATCTTTGCTTTAGTATTTCTGAGTTGAGTTTTTAGCTTTTCTAACTCTTCTACTTTAATATCCAACTTTGCTTGGATTTTAAGGGCCACTTCCTTTCGATACTCCACCCTTTTTCTTTTATAGTCTACCATATCCCTCTCATCTTCTTTTTAGACATCTTTCTATTCCTTAATCATTTACCAAACCTACCCTCTAGCATTCTTTTTGGATTTTGTTTTAGTCTTAATTAGTCTTCCAGCTTATTTTCCCACTTCCAACTTTTTCTTAATATTTTCTCTAACCTATTCCTCTATCATTTATTGTTCTAGAAAGGTTTTGGATGTTTTCACAACCTCCAACTCATCTTGCAATTGCTTTACCTTCTTTATCAGCTTTTCCTCTATAAATCATGCTAGTTATTGGGAAAGATTGTCAACCCCACATATTTAATTTTTTGCAAATTTATTTATTTATTACTTTCTATTATAGTTTTATTTATTTCTTACAATTTGATTTTCAGAAAACCTGTCCTCTCTTGGATCAAATACCCTTATTGAAGGCCTAAGATCTAGAGTTCATATTTTGTTTGATAGAGTTAGTAGTCACCTCATTGTAAGTTTAATCCTAAATAGCTTTAATTGACAATAACACCTCACTATGAGATCTATCTTGGGCTTATCAAATCATCTCTTTATTTTTCAATAGACAATATATTTTTCCCAATACTAGCATCTATGACTAACTTTAGTCTATATCATAGTCTATCAACTATTTTCCTTTGCAACTTTTCCATTCCAAAAAGCCCTCTAGTCTCAAGGGTAACCACTATTGTAATGACTTTAGGGAATGAATCATCATTCATTTTTATCTTTTTATCTATAAAATTAATTTGTTCAAATTCTAAAGCCTTATAGATTTGGTTTTTAAAGACTACATGATTATTAGTGTGATGTTTCCAAGAGTCATACCACTTACAATATTACTCCTCTTTCTTCTTTTTTTTATCAAAATGTAAGTACATTTAAAAGATCAAAATAAAACAAGTTAGGAGACTAGCAGGTTCATGTACAAAGATATACAAAAGGGAACAGGCTCCTTAACAAAATAATTTCATCAAGCTCATTTAAAAAGGAGCTACAAACCAAAAAAGGAGGCAATACATGGGGAACCTAATCAGAGTGGAGGTGCCTAACCTAACCAAACAAAATAACCAAAAAGATATAATAGAGTAACAGTACTACCCAACAGCCAGCTAAGACTACTTCAGACAACAACACGCAGCCTTTACCATACACAAGGAGAGAACCATGATAAAAGCATAGCATATAACCTTGCCAGCATAGGCGAGCAACAACCAAAGAATGGAGCACAGTACTAGGCAGGAGCAACAACTGCCATCATCCATCAACATACTTAGCGTGGCCAGAAAATAAACAGCAGAGAGAAATGTAGAATACAAGGCACTATCAACATCCACTATAACATACATCAAGTTATGGCAGCAAGTAAACTAGATGTTAACCAACCTGGAGATCAAGGTGGTTTTGATCATAGAAGTGGAAGATAGTATAAAACAGGACTTAAAACTTATGGAATATCATCTCTATGGAAACACTAGAATTGTCAAAAAGCCTTTTATTTTGTTCTCCCCATATTAAATATATTGTGAGTCCTAGTGATACTCTTCGCATTTTGGCCTCCTTGTTACACCCTCTAAGACTCAGGCCTCGAATGGCACTAACTATTTTGGATATACATATCAATACGTAATCAAGACTTGATTTTCCCCCACAAGCTTAAAGTTCAGACGCAAGAAAAGAATAAATGAGCATAGGTTCCATCTTCATATCGACAAAACACACAAGAGGCATCTATTGAAGCAAAACAAAGCCGGTCTTTTGTTTTTAGCCTCCTCAATACAACCAGCCAAAGGATGAAATTATATCTTAGCATAAACTAGGGCTTCCAAGCCAGTTTATCTCAAGCCACCTTAGCACCCAGGTTCTGAGGAAATCATAAGCACTTGGCAAGAAGTGCTCAGCATTGGAATACCAACCAGACATCACTGTAATAGCTGTAACTTGCCCCCCACAGCACTCAACCAATTCATCTTTTAAGGAAATGATAGATTTCCACATAGAGGAGGAGGTTCTGTAAGACTAAACCTCCCAGATAAAGTAGCTATTCAAGTAGAAGTGATGGATCCATAAAATCCAAATGGAGTCTGTTTTGAGGTGAATATTCCACAACTGCTTAGCCAGGGAGCTCTTGTTCTTGGCCTTGATATCAAGTAAACCTAAACCACCTTCACATTTAGGTAAACATATTTTCTTCCAAGCCACCATAGAAGATTTATGAGAGTTGATGTTACCCGACCAAAGAAAATTTCTACATAAAGTGATAATATGAGAAATAACAGTTCCTGGTATGGGAAAGATACCAAGCCAGAATTGAACCATGCCAAAGAGAACAAATCTTAACAATTCCAGCATGCCAGCATAGGAAAGATGTTTACCCGCCCAACTTTGAACTGCAGCCTCTAACTTATAAAGGAGGGGAGAGAATTGACTAGCCAAGAGTTTGTGTGGGCTTAGGGGCACCCCTAAAATATTTGAAAGGAAAGATACCTTCTCTAAAACATGTATCATGAAGAATAACCTGTTTCAAATCAGCACCAACACCACCAAAATAAATGAAGGATTTGGTTGCACTGATAACCAACCCCGAAGTTTGACAAAAAATTTACAGTTGTTGAAATAATGTTTGCACTGATTGCCTATTCCCCCATGAAAGCAGTAGAACATCATCAGCAAAAGCAAGGTGAGATATACCTTGAAAAGCACACTTAGGATGAAAATTGAATATAGCTTTTCGAGATGCTAAGGTGAGCAGCCTAAAGAAATACTCCTCTTAATTTTATTAGTAGTGGGATAATATGATTGCCAGTGAGCTTAATTTCTTCCTTATGCATTAATTGATCAAAGATTTCTTTAGCTCTTTTGATATCAAAAGAATACTCTTTATCTTTATCTTTTTGGCACCCTTAACACCTTTTCTACTAGGTTTAGTAGCCTTCTTAGGCTTTATTAATACAAAAATCTTAAACGGTCTTCCATTTTTGATTTTTGCAATCGATATGAAATATTTTTAGACCTCTTCAAACTCTTCATCATAAAAAGAATAAATTAATGAATGTGCACTCACAATATTATTTGAATATCCAACAGGGAATGTACTCTTTAATGGCTTCTTTTTTGCCTATTTTGCAAGCATCTTCTCATAACAAGTAACATCATAAGTAAGGGTGTATATGTCTAAGTACTTGTTTCTTATAAACCTCCTCCTTGTATTCCAATGCAATCCCTCTAGTAGTAAAGGTATGCACTCTTGCATAGTTATAATTACAATGCATATAGTTTTTAATGTTCTAAACCAAAAGGCATAACTTTCTATATCCTAACCTAGGTCCTAAAATATTTTAGGTAAATCATATAATGTGACCTTTGGTTTGGTCTTGTAAAAGTACTCATGAAAATGAGTTTCCATTTCCTCTTAACTATTGATTGAGTTAGGTAAAAGTATAGAGAACCAGTGAAAAGTTATTTTGGTTAATGATAAACCAAATAGCCTTAGTTTGATTAAAAAAAAAAAAAGGTTGGTTGCACCATCACCATATTGATAGTGAACATGGTGACGTGTTCCCTTAATGATTGGTTATCTTTCTCAAAAACTTGTTTGAAATCTTCAATCTTGATTCCTTCAGGATTGTGTATAGCATGTCAACCCATTTAGGGTATAGATGATTGTATACAAGTCTTATTCTTCATCCTATTTTTAACCCCATCTCTTTGAAATTTTAGGCTACTTCAACTATATTTATCTCCCATCTCTATTATTAATTGACATTAGACAATTGTTGTGTAAGGAGGTTAAGATTTCCTTATTGTAACACAACTTGTGAAGATTAGAATTTCCTAATAATAGGTTATGGTATGAAATAAAAGTTCTATGGGGCCAAGTAATTAGCATGTGGTTATCCATATGTCAAGGGAGGGGCTGAAGTGTTAGGGGATATCACGTCTAGGTTGGGTTATATTTGTAGCTTTGTCTGATACACTAGGAAATATCCTTATATGTAAGGCATACTTATTTCAAACACCTTATCAAAGTACCTTTTGTTTTAAAATTCCTTGGATATATCTTTTATATGTATAAGTTCATACATTACCAGGCTTCTTTTTTTTTCTATTATAGCTCATTATATATCTTATTCAAGTAATCAGATATGGCTTGCATGGTTTGATTGACCACCATAATGATATAATCCAACAAAGGGTTGAACAAGAAAATCTGAATTCTAGCATAATTGTGTGCTTACTGTCCAATTTTACAAAAATAATCATAATTCTCAATACAAAAGTTAGATTAGGCAGAAACTTTACCTAGATTTTCCTAGAATATTGTTTTATATTAGGGTAAAATTTAAAATCAATCAAAGTTCAGGAAGGCTTTATGATATAGGTCAGAACAAGTTGTACGAGTTTTGTTATTTACACCATTTTGACTTGTGGAATTGATATTTAGCAGGGATGCTTCTTTTACAAGGATGTGGTAGTTTGTTTGAGAAAATCCTAGTTCCATAAGGATCTTCAATGGGCTGTAATATAATTTACAAGTATGCCAAAAATTCATTAATGCTCCAAAATCCTTTTCTTATAATGATTTCTTATTCATCATAACTACATAAGGAAAGAATGGTTGGTGGTATTTAATGAAAAATTGGTTAGTTTATCTCAGGAAGTTTCATAATCTTACAAGGAAGGTTAAAGGAAAGCAACAAGGGTTTCCATATTTTGAAGGATTCTTTAAAACTATAATTAGTTATCCTAAAAAAACAAGGAAACTAAAGGGGAGGCAATTTCAGCAATCAAATTCCCTAGAACAAGATTTGTTTTAGGTTTTTTTTTTTACTTGAGGCCAAAATCAAGAAAAATAGAAGATAAATATTAACATAATTTTTTCTTTGATGTGTTTGATAAAATCTACAATTTAAGCAAGATTTTTTTTAATACGGGGTTTGACATAAACTTTGAAATAATAAGAGAAGAATAGATTCCTTTTTTTGTCATGAAACAAGACTCTAACTAAAACTAGAAAGAAGGAAAATCAAGAAACAACACAAACTAAAGACTAAAGGGATATAACATGAAAATAGCATAAGCTTTGATATATATATATATATATATATATATATATATATATATATATATATATTGATGCAGACACCTTCCAAAATATACTAAAATCATATTTGAATGGTTTGTAACTTGACCTAACAAGAACTTGCCTTAAAAAACCAAAGTTATACACAATGATAACTTCCACCTTATAAATGATACCAACTACAACTCCAATGATATTAGAGTATGATCATAAATGAAAAGGCCTCCTACTACACCCATATACAAGTAACATTACACCAATTATATAGCCCCACAACCTTATTAATAAGAAACCTAATATTTTTCCAGGCAATACAATATCATAGAGGTTACCTTTCAACAAGGCAATGTCAACCCTCTTACACCTCAATAACTTGTTATTGAATAGAAAAAGAAGGGACGAGTAAATAGGATTAACTTAGCCCAATACCTAAGAGAGATGAGTTTAGAAATTCTTACGATATCACAATCACACAAATTAATTACCCTAACTTAAATAAACAAGATCTTACAGAGCAAGCAAGGGATCGATCCCACGAGGAAGGTTTATTCTAGATTTTTATGCTAGATGATATGCAATTGAGGGGAGTTTGGAGGTTATCTAGGCTATAGCAGAATAAAACAATCATGCTAAATTAAATAAATCAAAAAACTATCAAGAGAACAAACATTGGTTTCAAGTAGACATCTACCTACGAAAATCAAAACCGACTATTGAAATGATACATCAATTTATATTATGAATAGTTAACAGATCTGTCATATAACTAACCCTAATCATCAAACAACCACAGTGTTCGTACTAGTAATTTAATTCAATGGCAACCTTAAGAACTAAATAAGTTGATTAATCTAGACAATATAACTGTCTATAGTTCATGTTTAATTTGATCCAATGTTTTCCCTAAGATTAATAACATAGATCTGCTACAATTATTAAACTTGGTTGCTTCACAAGTTTATACACCACAACTCTGATTTTGATAGTAAACTTAGCAATAGATTATTTACAATAATAACTTAGAGTTCGCTCTAGCAATTAAAATAAACAATCATAAGAAATAAGCATGGGAAAAGAAATATATTCATCATATAAACTAAAAAGAAAAGGTAAAATAAATCTCACAGTTCTTGAAATCTGAAGGGTTTTGTGTCCTTACAACTAAGAAAAAAAGTTTAGCCTTGCATGTCTATTGAACAACCAATCAAAAGGAAAGAAGAATACATGATTTTATGTTTTTAGAGGAAAGGATGTGTTTTTCTTCTCTTTCTAGCCACCCACCTTGCCTTTCTCTTTTTCTTTTTATTTGATAGGAAAATCTAATCCTCCTTTCCTATAAAATAGTTCTTTTTTAAGTAGAAAATTTACATTTAAGTATTTTAATAATGATTTTCCTAAAAAATGATAAATAGCCTTGTATAAAATCTTCAAGCTTTGACTTTTGATTTAGAGGAGCTAAATTGCTGAAATAAAGACTTGGATGTAGGTTTAGATGCTTTGAGCAGTACTTTGAACTAGTTTCTTCACAAAACCTGTCTGCTGGTAAAATTCATGTGCATCTTAAAAACATCATATCTCTCTCATATGAGCTCTTTTTCTGCTGATATATGATAGGTTGATAGTCTTCGAGTCAAGAATCCAAAACAATTAAGTTTGTATCTACTAGACTTCTCTAGCTCAAGATATTCAAGTTGGAATGGCCAAAGGTCAACACTAGCAGAATACGAGATTTGTCTTTGAAGGCTGTGATTTCCATGCTCTTTTTCTTTTCTTTTTTTTTTCTTTCCATATATGTATAAAAAGGTATGAATGTTAGCTTTTCAATGCCACTGAAAGCACTTTATTTAGACCTCTAAAGTTCAAGCTCTACACAGAACATCGATTGGAGGTCAAATTTGTCAATTATCTCTAGTTTACTTCTTTTTTAATCTTACATCCAAAAATGCTTTCAAACCATAAAATAAAGAATATCAAGGTATTTTATATAAAAAAAACATAGGCAAGATACTAGGTAAATATGGGTAAAGTTATTAAATAATACGATTGCATTATAAATTGTATAAACAATTAAGCCTGTCTAAAATCATCCATATCCTGAATGGGTTGATAGGTTACACCCAATCCTAATAGGTATAAAAATAGTTCATTTTAAATAGTTATTTAAAAAAGACAACTAATTAATAAGGGAAAACATCAGTAAATACATTTATCAATGCAACAATAGTACAACAAATCCTCTTTGTGAAGCAAAGACTATTTTATGTATCATTAACCAAAACAACCTTTCACTAGTTCTTTATGTTGTCTCCCAACTCGATCAATAGTTGGAAAAAAAATTGAGGTTCATTTTCACAAGTACTTCTATAGAACAAAACTAGAGGTGACATTGTCTAACATAGCCAAGATAATTTAGGATATATGAAAGTCTTTAGAAAGTTATGTTATTTGATATTAGATGTAAAAACCAATAGCATTATAGTTATAACAAAGCAAGGGTAAGTTAAACTCATTCTAAAAAGAATGCAATGGAATATCAAGAAAAATGTTATAGGAACCAAGTACATGGATATCTATACCATTACAAATAATGTTATTTGATATGAAAAGATGTTAGTAAAAATGAGCAGAAAAAAGTCATTAAAGGTCATATATCCAATTAGCTATTTGAATGACATTGTAATCACATATTTAATAATTGACTCAAACTCTAATAAAGAGTTTGAAGAAATCTAATAGCAACTCATATCAACCATGAAGCTTAGACTGAGAATATTGTTTAATATTATTGCATTAAACGAGCCTAAAAAGGCTAACAGATCTTATAATAAAGATACAAAAGTTATGAAAGTGGTCAAAAAAGAAATACTACACTTATGACATTTAAAGAGTTGAAATTTTTTTGACCAATTAATATGTTAAGGGAAAATCAAGCTCTTTGGCGATAATACAATTCCTACAATTGATTAGATTAAAGGAATTAAGTACTATAAGTAGCATGACACATGAAGATATGACATTAACAATTGTGTTGTCTTTAAAATATAGATTTAGAAGGTATTGGAGTCTAGTCATATTCACTTTTTAGAAGAAGAAAAAAACATGAAAGTGGATAATAACCAATTCTTTAAAGTGATTAATTACAAATAATAAGTCTTAATCAACCATGGTAAAGGCTAAAAATGGTAACAGATGTTATCACTAGAAAAAGGTACATTGATCTTGACAAATCCAGGGAGCTAACAATAGAGTCTTTTAAAAAAAAAAAATCTTTCTATAAGGTGTACAAACATCATACCTATCAAACTATTTTTTAAAAAAAGAGGAAGACTTGAGGCAAAGTTGAAAAAAATCACAACTCAGTGATAGGCCATGATTTTTAGCGCTAAAGATCTATTGACATTGAGTGGTATAAATATCATCCATAATAGAAATCACCCAAACCTAGTAGTGAAGGTGATGATTTAATTACAAACCATCAACATCTCTTAGACCTAGAAAAGAGATGGAAACAAGGACAATTGTCTAAAACCTAGTTTAGAATAATATAATACCTAAACATGTTGGTAAGGAAAGATGAAGCAAAACCATACACCTTACTAAAAAACAAGCTTTGGATACAAAGAAGACCAGTCATGTGGTCAATAACAAACTATATCAGGAATCTTTCAAACTATTAACATGAGGTACACAATATCATCCTTGATTAGTGCTATATAGGATCGAGCCCAATCCTTTTATAAACTAGCAGTGTTACGCAACAATCAGTTCCTATTAAAAATAAGATATCGCTGCATTCAATGACCTTAGCTAAAAGAGTGGAGAAGGTTTGTACCTAAATACTATTTTCATCTACTAAAGGAGTTTCTTTAGACACCGAATAACTTAACAAACATATTTTTAAAGAAATCTTTAAGAAATTGGGCATACTATTTCTAAGATAATAAATAAATTTATAAAAGGCAAGCAACCATATACTTAAAAAGTGAAAGTTAGACCTAATGCCTAGAACAAACTAGAAATTGACTAATAACATCAATAAGATAAAATTGTCCAACATGTTAGGTCGAAAACATAGGAACTTCAACAAAGGAAATAAGCAATACAATATTGGTCTGAGAGACTAATGGCTAAATGATAGGAAAATAAGGCAATTTCAAGTGTTCATTAAGAAGGGGACACTGCTATCAAAAAACTAAGAAAGCAATCCTAATAAAAAAACTACTACTTATTGCAAAGCCAAATGATGGTTGAACAACCTAGGGATCAATTTTTTGTCCATCATTCAATACAAATTGTTGTTATATAACCTAGATCAGACACCGTAAATATCTTCATTGGCAAGGAAGTTAAGTTCAAAGCAAAAAATGACATGATTGTCAATACTGATAATTTTTTAGATGAGGAAACATTAGAAGAAATTACTCATATCCAAAAAAAAGTATTTGATTTTATGGTTTGCTCAGCAAGATTACAGATTTCACTCTTCCCGCCCTTCATCCACTTCGCGTGCACCAAGGTCTTTATCTCGTAGTAGATTCGCCTATCCTGCAGGATCCCCTTGCTCCTTCTAGAGCCTCTGCCCCTCCTAGAACTAAGGTGGTCTTCGTTGATGTCGCTGGTTCCTCTCATGGTGTTAGGGTTTGCTCGAAGGGTAAAAAGAGGGACATGCGGAGTAAACCATCTACTGCACCACCACCCTCCTTTCCAGCCTCTCGTGGACGAGACGATGGCTCTTCTAGCAGTGCCAGGACATCCTTCAGATGACCATTCTGCTGGATCTAGTCCTCTTGGTGTCCACCCGGGTACTGGAAACCCTAACCCAGGACTGTGCGTAGACTCTTTTATCCCACAAGTTTCTGGGCACAACCTTCCCCTTGTTCGTTCTACTAGGGTTACTTCTTCGGAAGGAGCTACCTCTTCCCCCTCTTTGATGAAAGGCAATGCTCCTTCTGAAAGCCACCGACGAATCTCCCCTGATAACCCAACAGGTACTTTGAACACACAGTCTCCCACATTAGTGCATCTTACTGATTATGCATCTTCAGCATCTTGTCATTTACAAGAAACTGATCTTGGTGAACACAAGGAAATGTGGAAGTTCTGCTTAATCAGTTATATTGCTGGGAAATTCCTAAGGTTTTCAACCTTGACTAAATTCATTAGCAGTTCCTGGAAACATAAAGCAAATTTTACTATGCATGACACTGGCTAACTAATTTTTGCTTTCTCCTCGGAACTGGAAATGCTTGATGTTCTTGGTGAAGGTCCTTACTTTGTATATGGCCGGCCACTTATTCTGAAGGTCATGCTAGAGTATTTTGATTTTACAGCCTCTGATATGGTGCAAATCCAATCTGGGTAAGATTTCCTAACTTACCTCTCAAATGCTGGTCCTCTATCTACCTTTCAAAACTTGCCAGTATGCTAGGGAAGCCCATTTAATGTGATGCTCCTATTGCTTCCATGACTCGGCTTTCGTATACCAGAGTTCTCATAGAGGTTGACCTGCTTACTGATCTGCCTACCTCTATCAATCTAGTCCTACCCAATGGTTCATCCTTAACTCAGCAGATCATGTATGAATCCCTACCTCGCTTCTGCAAACTATGCAGAGTTCTTGGGCATACAGCTTCCACCTGCAACAAATGGACTGGTTATAAGCGTAAAAAGCAATATCAAGAAGCTCCTGTTCACCCTGGCTGTTCCAGCCCTTCTGCAAAAACTGCTGCTGTTGAGAAGCAGCAACCATACAGCGCAGGCCTTCATAATGAACCATCCATCGATCCCATGTCTGCTGAAGTTGCAACAATTATGGAAGAGAGACTTGTATCTCCTAGGCGCAAAAGGACCAAGCCAACTGAAGTAGGACATTCTGGTGCTAAACACTTTGCTTCCCCAAATGTTGTACAAATCTCTGATGATCGTAATGTTATTGCAGATGCGGAGCCTCCTAAGAGGCAATATCTAACTCGTAGCAGAGTTGCTGTGGCCACAAACTTTGGCCAGCAGGGGAGACATGATAGAGTAACCAAAAACTCTGTTGCGATTGCTTCAAAACATTGGAGCAGCTCTGAAGATTATGCCGCCTCATCTTCTCTCTGATTTCCTTTGGTTTCTTTATATTTGTGGATCTTTATTTATAAGAGAGCTTGTTCCCTCTGTTTTCTTATCGTGTATCTTGTAATGGATTTTTTGTGTTGTTCTTGATCCTGAGCTGATCAAGTGCCTGCTGCCCCTTTGTCATGGTTCTGGTTTTTCTTTTGCTGCTTATTAGGCCTGTTCTGCCTTTTGCTAGCTTGTTGCTGTCATCATTCGGCCATGTTCTTTATGTTGGTCCAGATAAACTAAGATAGCAAATGTAAAAGTGCAGCTTCTCTTTTTTTTTTATTGACTTAGTTACACAAATAATCCTATATATATACACATATATTATGTGATGGTGTTGACAGCTGGTGTAACTAAATAGCAGTTACTATTGACAGCTGGTGTAACTGAATGTCTGTTATAACTGTTTATTCAGTTATAACAGATTGCAGATTGTTACGTGATGCCTTTTATATCTGGCTTATCATCCCCCCTCAAGTGAAAAGGTCTGGGAATGATACAAAGCTGAGATTTAAGAGATAAGAACTTTGAACTTGTGAGATTCTTTGTTAGCAGATCAGCTGGTTGCTCTGCAGTAGGAATGAACTGCAGCTGAAGCTTTCCTCGAGTGACTTAATCACGGATGAAATGAAGATCGATTTCGATGTGTTTGGTTCTGGCATGAAACACAGGATTCTTGGCCATATGATAAGCACTGATATTATCATACCAAAGAAGAGGAATTTCAGGGAGAGATACATAGAGTTCTTGTAGTAGAGCTTGCATCCAAATCATTTCAGCTATAGCAAAGGCAAGACCACGATATTCTGACTCTGCACTGCTACGTGAGACCACCTTTTGCTTGGATGAGGACCACGAGACAAGATTGCCTCCTAGATAAACCAGATAGCCACTGGTACTACGTCTATCATCAGGTTGTCCACCCTAATCGGCATCGCTAAAGCCTTCCAATGTCAGGTGACTAGAAGGACTCAATACTAAGCCATCATGCAAGTTGCCTTTAAGATAACGAAGAATTCGTTTAACAGAAAGCCAGTGAGCAGAAGTAGGTTGCTGCATGAATTGACATGCCTTGTTGACAGCAAAGGCAATGTCAGGTCTGGTCATGGTAAGATACTGAAGAGCCCCTACAACATTGCGATATTGAGTAACATCTGATAGAGGATCACCATCAAACTTGGATAGGTTCTGCCCAACAGCACCAGGCGTGTGTGCTGGTTTGGTATCAAACATGGAAGTTCGATGGAGTAGATCAGAAACATATTTGCTCTAACTGAAAGTCATTGAGCCATCATGATAAGTAACCTCAATACCAAGAAAGTAGGATAGCTTGCCTAAATCTCTCAATGCAAAGACTGAATTAAGTTTATCAATGAGGGACGAGATCTGTGTGGATGAACTGCCAGTGAGGATAATATCATTAACGTAGATAAGAACAATGAGAGTTGAGGATTTTCCAAAGTGAACAAACATGGAACTATCAGTTTTGGAACTGCTGAAACCCCATTGTAGAAGAGCAGAACTCAGACGTTGAAACCATGCCCGTGGGGCTTGTTTCAAACCATATATAGCTTTGTTCAACCTACATACTTTGTCAGGAAATGAAGTGTCCATGTAGCCAGGAGGCTGAAGCATATAGACCTGCTCTTGAAGATCACCATTGAGGAATGCATTGTGCGCATCAAGTTGGCGCAGTTCCCACTTAAAACTGAGAGCAATAGTTAGGATGGTTCGAATAGTGGCAGCTTTAACAACAACGCTAAAGGTTTCAAAATAATCAAGACCATGAGTTTGATTATACCCTTTAGCCACAAGTCTGGCTTTATACCTTTCTATACTCCCATCAGACTTGTGTTTGAGTTTGTATACCCATTTACAGCCTATGATATTAGCATCTGAAGGTTGTTGAACAAGATCCCAAGTTTGATTGCGATGTAAGGCAGCTATCTCTTGATCCATAGCTTGAGTCCAGTTTGGATCAGTGAGAGCTTCTTTAAGAGTAGACGGTTCTGAGATTTTTATAGCAGAGAGATCAAAAATAGGCTTTTTCTTTGTGATACCACGCATTAACCTGGTTGTCATGCGTGGAACTGGGGAAGAAGATGGAGGAGGAGTGGGAGGACACAACTCAGGAAGAATGTTAGAATCATGAGTGAGCTCAGAACTGTTTGGAGAATATGAGTTGGTACTATGGTCTGGCAAAGGAGATGATGGGGTTACAGAATGGTTAGAAGAACAAGTAGGAGAAGGTGTTGAAGTAGTGATGATTGCTGGAGGAAAAACCTCATTTGAGATGACATTTGTGGAAGGGGAATTTGTAGCAAAAGGGAATTTGTGTTCATCAAACACAACATGAGGAGAAGTGTAGACACGTCCAGTGGCAGAATCAAGGCATAAGTAACCTTTATGATTGAAACTGTAGCCAAGAAAAGTGCACTGGACAGATCTATACTGCAACTTGTGATTATTGTAAGGACGAATGAAGGGATAACACAAACAACCAAATACTTTAAGAAACCTATAGTCAAGTTCTTTGTGAAAAAGAGTGAAATATGGGGAGGCATGATTGAGTACCTGGCTAGGCATTTGGTTGATAAGAAACGTAGCTATCTGGAAAGCATATTGCTAAAATGGCATTGGTAAAGAAGCATGAGCCAACAGTGCTAACCCAGTCTCAACAACATGTCGATGCTTTCTTTCAACTCTTCCATTTTGTGCTGAGTTGTAGGGACAGGAAAAGCGATGGAGGATGCCAGACTGGTGTAGAAAAGTCATAAAACACCTGAACTCTCCACCATTATCAGACTGTATGCATTTGATCCTAGTATCAAATTGATTCTCAACTTGCAGTTTGAACTGCTTGAAGGTAGGCAAGGCTTGGTCCTTTGTATGTAAAGGATAGAACCAAGTGTATCGGGAGTAGTCATCTAAAAATAAGATGAAATATCTGGCACCAGAGGTTGCCTTGACAGAAGCAGGTCCCCAAATGTCAGTGTGAATAAGTTCAAGTGGTTTGGATGCACGAGAGCTTGAGAGATGAGTAGGTAACCTATGACTTTTAGCAAGCTGACAGGAAGAACAAACAGTAGCTTTATTCTTTTCACAAGAAATGTTACACCTTTGGAGGACTTTGGTTACAATCTCAGTAGTAACGTGGCCTAGTCTGTGATGCCACAACACCATCTTATTATCAATAGGATGAAAATTATAAAACTGAAAAGCCGAAAGCTTATGAGCACCAACATAAGCTAATTTCTTGTTCTTCAATACTGGAAATATGTAAAGACCATCTTCAAGTCTGCCTCGAGCAAGCACCTTCATCGTATGTAGATCCTTCACAAGGAAGCTATTAGACCGAAACTCAATTAAAGCATTGTTGTTTGAGCAGAATTTAGCAACACTGATTAAATTGAGTTGGATAAAAGAAACATGGAACACTTTCTTGAGTTGAAAGACATGAGATTTAGAAGGCAGACTTGTAGAACCAGTGTTGGAAATGGATAGATGCTTACCATTCCCAATTGTGATTTTATCTTTTCCATTATAAAGTGAGGAATCAGTGAGATTGTCTCCATTCTGAGTTAGATGATGACTTACGCTAGAGTCAAGATACCAAGATTCATCTGCAACAGTATTAGAAGAGGCTACCATAGCAGGAATAGAAGTTTGATTACCAGTTATCAGAGAAGAGGTGCCACTGCTTTGAGGACTCTGATAGGAGATATCAAACCTGTGATAGCAGGCCTAAGCCATATGACCAAATTTTCCACATAACTGACATTGTGGTTTCTCAGAATTGTTCAAATTATATCTTCCAGTTTGTCTATATCTTCCTCATCTGCTACGGCCTCTGTAATTATTGAGATTAGGATTGTAATGTTGACCTCTACTGCCAGTGTATGTTCTTCCACCTCCTCTGTTACTAGAGGAGGATGCATAAGTGGCAGTCATGGCTGAAATTTGTTCAATTGAGCTTTATTGCTCAAGGCGATGTTCAAAGGCTAGAAGCATGCTGTGAACAGCTTCAATAGAGATTTTGTCATCTCTGATGTTAATTGCAGTAACAACTGCATTGTAGTCTGCTCCAAGGCCTCCAAGGAGATTCATAACTTGATCCTGCTCAGAAATAGGCTCTCCAATAGCAGCTAAACTATCTACAGCTGCTTTAACTTTCATGATGTAATCTATCATGGTCATAGATCCTTTCTTTGTGGACTGTAGTTCCAGTCTTAATTGCATTATCCTGGCTCTTGAAGATGATGAGAAGGTTTTCTCTAATGCTTTCCATGCATAATGAGAAGAATTGTGACCTATGATCTATGCCATGATCGGTGGGGTGAGGGAGGAGTATATCCAGCTAAGAATTGTGTGATCCTGTCGTCTCCATGCAATAAAAGCTGGATTGAGCACTCCTGGACTTAGTTCCTTCTCTGGACAGATAGTCGATCCATCTATAAAATCTTCAAATCCATTGGCAAAAATCACATTGTCAACTTGAGACCTCCAGAGGATGTAATTAGTGCGATCAAGTTTTACAGGCAACATGTGATTTAGCATTTGATAAGAAGGTAAGGGCGCCATTGTTGTGGTTTGTGTAGAGCCAAGAGAACCGGCAACTGAAGAAGACTGGGTGGGAGCAGAAGCCATCTACTGGATCTTTGGAATGCTCTGATACCAAGATAAACTGAGATAGCAAATGTAAAAGTGCAGCTTCTCTCTTTTTCTTATTGACTTAGTTACACAAATGATCCTATATATATATATATATATATATATATATATATATATATATATACACACATATATTACGTGATGGTGTTGACAGCTGGTGTAACTGAATAGCAGTTACTATTGACAGCTGGTGTAACTGAATGTCTGTTATAACTGTTTATTCAGTTATAACAGATTGCAGGTTGTTACGTGATGGCTTTTATATCTGGCTTATCAGGTCCTTCTTGCTTGCTTTCTATTTTGCCTTGTGCTGGGGTTAGCCTGTTGCTTTGTTGCTGGTTTTGCTTTTTATGCAGTTTCTCTGCCTGATTGCTTTCCCTTAGGCCTTGTTGCTGGGTTTGCCATTTGTGCAGGGTTCCTGCTTGTTTTCTCTTGGCTCTTGAAGTCAAGATTTTCCTGTTGTTGCTGGCAGTGTTGGTGTTTTTGCCTCCTCATTGCTGGATGGTGGTGTTGTTGCATTGCTATCTGCTGTTCAGTCTTGCTAGCTTTTGTAGTCGAGGTTAGCTTGTTGCTGGTGCATTGCCTGCTTCCTCATCAGATACTGCTACAGTGTTACTGGTTGGGTGCTATGTTGCTGGTTATGTTGATGCATTACATGCTTATCTCCTCCGTTGCTGCTATTGGTGCTGCTGGCTGACTCTGCTGCTTTTTGTTGTTCAGCTTAACAGTGCCCATGCCTGCTCCTAGCTTTGTAGTCGAGATTCGCTTGCTGTAGTGTTGCTAGTTGCGCTGGTGCATTGCCTTCTTGCCTCTCAGTTGTTGTTTAGATTTTTAGGTTAGGTTTTCTAACTTCAGCTGTAGTCTAGCTGGGTAGTTGTTGTTTTCTTTTGTTTAGGGCTATTCTCGGCCTTGTGGGAGTTTGTTCCTTACCGTGTATAAGGGAGCATATTCCTTTTTTCTATTCATTTAAGTTTATATTTTGGTTTACTGGTTTTCAGCTTTGTTTTATTTAATCTATAAATTTCTTATATTTGATCCAAAAAAAATTATCATACTAAGAAAAAAAATGTTAGTAAATTTTCAATCTTGATGCAATAAATGGATGACGAAAACACAATTTAAGAAGATAATAAATTAGAAACTCCTTCTAAAAACAAGTGACCATGATAACGCCATATCCATCAAGATTGCTAAAACCTAACCTATTGCCTTATCTCAATAATAACTAAAAGAGAGGCAAAAAATATCAAGATTGATTGATCAAAATATATAGATGACTAATAGAAAAATATGATGTTTTTTAAGCCAACAATGGCTATAAATCATCACCTTAAACTTTTGCAGATCACATCAAATTTCAATGGTGTACTAATGTAAAGAGTTTTCATCAATAATTATGTAGCACTCAACATTGTGCATGATTGATCGGTCAAAACATATAGATGACTAATAGAAAAATATGGTGTTTTTTAAGCCAACAATGGCTATAAGTCATCACCTTAAACTTTTGCAGATCACATCAAATTTCAATGGTGTACTAATGTAAAGAGTTTTCATCAATAATTATGTAGCACTCAACATTGTGCCATTAACCCTAATAAAGATGTTAGGTTTCTTGAAACATGTAAATGCAATTAAAATGCTAAACATTCTAAGAGTTTCAAGGATGTCATTAAACAAATCTAAGTTTGTTTAAGGTTTATATGAAGATTACTTGAAGATTATATCTTATGTTTTAGATTTGATCAACTTCTTTAAAACTAGGTTATCGTAAACTATAAGTCGTCCAAGTATTCGACTTCTATTAGTAATCCATATAAACTATCAGTGAGAAATCTCTTAAAACTCTTTCTAGAATATAGTGATCGCTGTATCTTTAAATGTTGACTCTTTTTTTGTGTTTTCAGTTGTTTTTGTATCATTTATAACTTATATAGTTTTCTCAACAACAAAAAATATGAAGCATATCATTCTATTTATAAGGAAACTTGATAACCCTATAAATAGTAAAATATGAATTTGCCCCGTGAATAATATCACATATATTATTTCAGGATAGTTTTAGAAATTTATTCAATCAAGTCCCTACTTGATTTTTCTCAGTCTAAAATTGCAATCTCATGTTTTAATTACATTTTAGTTTTCAATTTCTAATTATTATTATTATTATTTGCAATCAAGTAACTTGATTAATTATCCTAATTTAATTTCTGACCAAGGATTTTTACGTGTATGACCCATTAGATTTTCTAATATGTTAACCCAAATATAAATCACAATCCTAAATAAAACAGGATTAAATAAATTAAACAATGTAACTTATTATCAATTTAATAAATTGATTGATTTACATGTGAAGATCTAATACAATGTCTAGTAACGTATCATGATCCCTCAAATATTAGAAAAGTCATAAGTGGTTTGACTTAACTTTTTAGTGACAAGTTTATCAATGTAATAAATTTTTTAAAAAAAAATTATAGCATGGAATGTGTCTACTTTGTTAAATCATGTTTATTCTTAACACCATAGTTATTGATTCTTTGAATAAAATTTGAAATTCTTTTTAAATCTCATTCCAGCCTGTGTATGGATTTTATAATCAATATCATTCGATAATAAAAGAAACATTTTCCCTAATTCACCTAGGAAGATAAATCCTCTCTTAATCACTCAAATAACTTTTTATAGTTCATGTTAAACTTAACATCTATCTATTTTTTACCCTAGATTAAGACAACATATAGCTAGGATAAAAGCATAACTATATAACTTTATAAAAGCATAACATTTCTTATATAAGATAACTTAGTGACATCAAGTCCAAGGATCACTTATACAACTGTTACTTAGTCTTTCCATAGACATGGGTAATCTTTCATATAGAACTCTCATACAATGTAGTTCAGTATGCATGTCATTTAACGAGCACTTACATATTAGTTCTAGGTATCTCTCATATCTCAATTTATAAGAATAATTGTTACCTTTCATAAAAGTAAAAAAACATAATGTATATCAATCTCAACAACTCTAATTAATATCTAGTCTTAATATAACATTGACTAGGAATATTTAGGAACAATGCTTTGATGCAATAAGAATCTAATAAATATAATTACTTTGAATATTAAAACTAAGTAAAATATTTATTAATAATAAATATGCTTTTACATTAACAAAGTCAATGTCAAGTGTAAAATTGATTAGCTATAAGGCATTAACACTAACAAAAGATTGGTCGCAAAATGTTTTATAAATAAAATTATAAAGTGGTTATAATTATTAAATTTTTATTATATTAAATCATTGTTCCTAAATGTTTCAGGTCAATGTTCTATTAAGACTAGATATTAATTAGAGATGTTGAGACCGGTACATATTATGTTTTTTTTTCCTTTATGAAAGGCAACAACTATTCTTATAAGTTGAGGTATGAATGATACTTATTACTAATATATAGGTGTTTGTCAAATGACTGTATATTGAACTTAATCGTATAAGGATTCTATATGACAAGATCATTTATATCTATAGAAAGTGATCCTTAGACTTGAAATCATTAAGTTATGTTACATAAAAAAATATTATGATTTGATCCGACTATATTTTACCTTAATTAAAGGTAAAGATATTAGATATAACATGAACTATATGAAGTTATATGAGTGATCAAGAGAGGATCCATCACCCTAGATGAATTAGGGGAAATATTCCACATGTTCTAAAATAATATTGATTATGAAATTCTTACACAAAATAAAATGAGATTTGAAAAGAATTTCAAATCTTATTCAAATAATTAATAACTAGGTGTTGAGAACAAATATGATTTGACAGAGTAGGCATACTCCATACTCAAATGTTCAAATCAAAATATTTTTGAGAAAGTGATAATAATTAAACAAAGAAATATATCACTGGAAGGTTAATTCAAATAACTTGTAAATTTTCTAATATTTTAGGAATCATGACATGTAGATAAACATTGTACTTGATTTTTAAATATAAATTAATAAATTTATTGAATTGATAATAAGTTAAATTGTTTTAAATTATTTAATCTTATTTTGATTATGATTCTTATTTATATCTAGGCCAATATATTAGGAAATCTAATGGGTCACATACATAAAAGAACCATTGGTAAAAAAATTGACTAGGATGATTAATTAAGTGTGATTTAATTGTAGATAAGTTTAGAAATTAAGGACTATAATGTAATTAATATAGGAAATTACAATTCTGGATTTATAAAAATCATGGAAATAATTAAATAATTTTTAAAAACTATCTTGAAATAATATATGTGATATTTTTCAGAGAGCAAAGTGATGTTTTGCTATTTATAAGGTAAAGAAGTTTTTCCCATAAATAAAATATTATGCCTCATATTTTTAGTACATATTATATGATATAATGTGAACATAAAAAGAAAGTATTAGCACTCAAGATATATCAATTCTTCCCTCTTAAAAAAAGTTTAGAAGATTTATGATCTAGTAGTTTATATGGATTATTGTTAGAGGCTGAATAATTAAAAGATTTATGGTGTACAACAACTCATCCTTGAAGAGTTGATTATACCTTAAAAAAGAAGAATTAATCTTCAAGTAATTTTTTCTTAAACCTAAAATAACCTTGAGTTAATCAACTCTTCATCCTTGAAGAGTTTATAACAACTCATTCTTAAAGAGTTGATTGTCTAACGAGGACCTTGGAACTCTCAATAAAAAATTATACATTTTGAGAAACCCAACACTTTGTTGTAAGGGTGTAGACAATGAAAATCCATCTCAAGGCATGTCTAGTACTAGTTAATCCATTGGAATATGAGAAAATGGTGGATTATCAAGCTTTTCACAACTAAACAGCTAACTTCTCTCCATTGTTTATACTAACTATTAATCAAATGTCGTAGTGATGAATTTACTTGTATTTTTTTTATAGAGGCATAACTATTGGCCTCTCGAATAGATATTCAATCTTGTCCCACCAAGCATGCCAATTTGTTAATCACTCAAGTACTCTTCTTATCAATATGTTACCATATATTGAGAAACTATATGATAAGAACTTAATCCTGAGATGAGATAAGTAACAACCTCATAAAATTAAGTAGAGTGTGGGGATTTAAGATTTCGATCCCTATAAAGAAAGAAAAAAATAAGCCTATAAAGTAGATGTGAGATTGCATGAATTAAAGTGAAAGAAAATAAAGGAAAGTCGTAAATAAAGTTGTAAAGAAAGCAATAAAAACCTTATAGGAAAAAAAAAAGATAAATAAAATTATACTAAAATTTCATATGTGGTATTCACCATCGTTTATAATGACTATGTGGACATATATATGTTAGTACCAAGTTTAAATTATATTTAAATAAATAGATACTAATCTATATAAATATTGGTATCAAGTAAGGAGATTTTATTGAATTCTAATATAAAATAAATTCCTTCTCCATTGATACTATATGAATCATAAGATAATTTTATGACTTTTTATTAGATATTCTACTGAGAACTCCTGATCTATAAAGAACTAAGCTTTTTAGTTCTTTGTGCATGTTCAAATTCTCATGGTTGCTTATGACTTTACGTGTTTGGTGCATTAATTCCTCAAATCTCAATATTGAATGTAACTTTTTTAATATGGTTGATTCCATTATACTCAATCAATTTCAGCTTTCTTTTTCTATTTGTTATGAATAATCATTGTTTCTCTATGTTTAACATGTAATTTTTTATTTTATTTTATTTTGCAATGAAATCTGATGTCAAGGAAAAAGTGAGTTCTCCAGCCCTTCAAAAATATCACAAAGACAAAGTAAAATTTATACACTTTCAAACTATTTTTCTTTAATATTAAATAAATAGTTGCATAAAATGATGCTAATGCTTTCTATTTCATTTATTTTATTTTTAATTATGACAAATTATAGAAGCAATTGTTTTTCTTGCTTGGTAGGTAAGCTTCTTTTCATGTTGTATATAGTATGTGTTTGTGATGTGCCGTGAATGATTCAAAAATCGGCAACAATGATTCTAACGAAAATGGATGAAGGATGGGTCTAGTTGTGTTGTTTTTCTTTTAGTATTTAGGCTGGATTGTACTGATTTAAGGTAAATAAGATGGAGGATAGACTAGAATGATACTTTGATAAGTCGATCTGGACACCACAAAGATCAATCTAGAATTTCGACGCCACACTTTTTGTGATTGAAGAGTGATAAGTCTGGTAGGGTTCTTCACAAAATGAATTTGGAAGAACAACTCTTAATTCTCTGAATTAAGTTTCAAAATCTTGGCCAAAAGTCTTTATTACATATTCTGATACATATTTATCTTTGGAATATCCCTCCAAAGTTAGGTGAATTCAACATGACAGAAATCAAGCCTAAAAACTAGACTTTTAATAAAATAATTAGACAAATTTAACTAACACACGTTTTTTTTTTACATTTCTGAAACATAAGCAGACCAAATTTAAAACAGCCATAACTTTTGACACAAAAGTCCAATGCAATCATGGTTGGACAATCTAGAAAGATCATGTTCTGAACTTGAATTTTACCTACATAAGTCTTGTTATCACATGCATTGGATGACTTCAAATTCAGGTTCAAATCCATCTACTGTTCTGACCGTAAACAGCTTCAATTCCTTCACTTATTTGCATTATCAATCCAAATACAAGTAGCCCAGCATCAAAAGAACCATTAAGGACTTTTCTCATCTCCAAGTTTCAATTGTAGGCAAATAAGCACCCTTGAACCAATTTCAAATTGATTGCTAATTTTTAACTCCGACGCAGCTTCAATCATTGCAATTTGATTCGTCAAGGCCCGTTGTAGTTGTTTTGCTGTCGCTCTTGTCATTGGACCATCTGAATTTTCTTGCATATTATATTCAACTTTACGAGATGGATTATAACTCCCATTATGCATATCAGTTTGATAATATGGTTGAAAGTGTTTTTCATATGATGCTATGTTAGATGATTTTTAATGATTTTAATATTTTGATAAGAAAAATCATCTAATAAATATCAAATTCAATCCAATTGTATTTTGAGAATTGTTCAACTAGAATACTAATACTAAAAGGTGTTGTGATTTTTTAAGATGGTATAAAAAATACTTATTATGAGAAAGCATTAAGTTTATGTTCTATAGATGGCTTAAAGCTCCTCTAGAATAATATAAGGTGAAAAAAATTACAAAGTGTGTCAACAATAAACCATTATTATTACACCTGGGTTTGGTCAAGTAAATAACCTAAGTCAATAAATTGTCGGGTCAACTTTCAAGTTATTTGATTAATTTATTTTTTATCAAATTATTATCAGGTCAACTAATCAATCTTTTTTTATCTTTTTTAAATGAGGAGCCAACAAGATATTATTATATTTTAATTAGATCAATCAAGTTTAGTTAAGTTAATTCGTTTATTGATCTAATATCAACCCAAGTCTAGGTTAAATCTTGAGTTATCAAATTTTTAAGTCTACTTATTGGATAGGTTGGGTATACAAGCATAAAAAAAAAAAAAAAGAAAATGGTATGCATTAGCTGCTAGCAAGGTAGCCAAAACCCAGCATTGGACTCGCCATACGCTAATTGACAAAAGCGAGCACAGAGACACATATGTATGATCATTACCTAAAGAGTCGGTGCGCCAAATTACCTCCTTCCCTAGATATATATAATCAGCGAAGGAGGTGATTTTTTTCTTATTCTTTTTCATTTCAACTAATTTATCTACATAAATTATTTTGATTTTTTATAAAAATATTATAATCTCAAATAAATATTTTAATATTTAATTTATATTTATTTTTATATATTTATTTTTATTATCTAAGATTAAGTAAAATCCAATTTTAAAAAATAAAATTTTTAAATGTAATAAAATCCATTATACAATTTATTATTTTAATGGGTTAAGCTAAAAAGATTAAATTGATTTAATATATTATATCTTAATATTAAATAAAAAATATCATTTTAATTTTTTTAAAGTTAAATATTAATTTTCTTGATTATTCATGTTGTATTTAAACTTGTTTAATTAACTGAATTATATAGAGAAAATTTTAATATGATTTAATTTTAAATTTGGGTTAAATAATAATTTAAATTATAAAATTACAAGTTTATTAATCTAACTGATTAATTTTCAAAATAATTTTTATATATTTTAATTACAATATCAATCACGATCAAATAATAATAGAAAAACTTTTCTATAACGTGAGTATATTTTTATGTTCATAAAATTTTTGCCCTGTAAGCTAACAGCGAACTACAAACAAACTCTCAATTGTGACTTTGCTCTCTTCGTCATTGGTTTCATCGACTGGGCCTTTTTGTGCGTCGTTTCTCATCATTCTTCTTCTGCTTCCTCACCCCTCTCCTCCCACTCCTGAGTCCTGCCCCCAGACCCAACACGACTCATTTGTCGTTCTCCCCCAAAATACATATCGTAATAAGCTATCTGTCTGTCTCCAACTTGAATCACTGGTCTCTCTCTCTAAGCAAGGCAAAAGCAAAAGCAAAAGCAAGCAATGGCTTCTTCACTATCAACCACAGCTTCTGCTTCTATGGTGACCAAAAGCGCCGCCATTTTGCCTCACTACAACATTCACAGGTTATCCACCCAGTCGTTTCGGCTCTCTCAGAAACCAAAGCTCCGATTTCTTGCTAAGGTGATAGAAATCCTCTCTCAATTATTTCTCATTTTTCTTCATCTTCTTCTACTACACTTGTTCCTACCATTTTGCAATTTGGGCTTCTGGGGTTAGCCTAATTACTGCTGAAAATGTAGAAAGTGAAGTAGTTGGGATTCTTAAAAGAAAATTGTTTTGATGCCAAGTTAATTTTGAGTGACTGAAATAAATTTCGAATTTAATTCTATATTTTGCATTATGATTTATTTATTCTCTAATTCTTGATTTTTGTTTCATAGATAACCCATTGATGAATGGATTGTTGTTTTCAAGATTCTTAGACTTTTGCACCTTCATCTGACTACATCGTCCAAACCAAATAGATTACTATGAACTTGCAGTGGGTTGATCTTGTCAGCTATCAGTTCGTATAGAATATAAACAGTAGATGCTTTAAAGATAACAAGGAGTGAACTTGCTATTCATTCCGTGGTTACTTCTTTATTTCTTTGGTTTTAGCAGTAACGGTATCCTTGGGACTTCTTTGTGCACTGAGACTTAGTCCCTCCTCCGTTGGATCTTAAAGTGGTCATCCACACTCAGACTCACATTCACAAGAAATTATTTTCTTGCGGTCTCCCCAAAGATTTGAACTCCAAATGATAACGTGGGAAGCAAATCTTGGTCAAATGCATCTAATTTATTTAAATAAATGATAGATTCATATCACTATCCACATTTTGTCACTAGCATGAGAGCATCAACATTGTAGGTAAATATGGATAAGTTGCGTCTAACATCAACCTTTTTGTTTGTTAGCTAGATTTCCCATTCAAGAGAAAGAATATCCCTTTGATTAAACCATGGTTTGGAAATCGTTTCTAGGCTTCTACCTATAGCCTGTAATGGCATGAATACATTAGTTTTGGGTACTTTGATGTTTTCTTCTTTTTTTTTCTGGACAATTTGGTGGAGGTAAGACTCACACTTGTAACCTCCTCTTTTGATGTAGGTGCAACTACCAGTTAAGCTATGCCTTAGGAAAAGAAAATTCATTGTTTTCAGCTTGCAAATTAAAATATTACATTACATTATTACTGTTTAGTTACATTTCATCAGACATTGGAGCAAAATCATGGTACAACTATCTCTTGCATGTGTTTTATATGCCCTTAGATTGTTAAAAATAGAAAAATTATGCGAAGCCTTGGTGAATTTGGAATTTTGAGTCAGACAATGGTTTCCTTCCTTTCACTTTCGACGTAAAAAACTTGAGAGGGCACAGATTAATTTACAAACTCACAATGTGGCTGGAGTAACTTTCAAGCAAACTTGAATAGGGACTATATGATCAATATAAGGTTTAATAGATGGGAAGTGTCTAGCTTTAATCGTCACTATAAACTTTCAAGCGAACTTGGGTAGCTGACTATATATAGTCACCATGTTTGGGTCAGGTGCATTATGTTTTGTTGAGTCCAAATGCCCTCTTAACGAAATCTGAAACTACTCGCTGCATTCTAAAGATATAGAGATGTAGTATTGAGAGACTGAAACTGGTTTCCACTACGTTGTAGGGTTTGCAGCCTACTCGTAATGGTACATATTTGGTGAAAGCTCAATTGAATGAGGTAAGCTTCTTTCAATGGTTTTTTTTAGGGGATCTGTTTTCAAATTTTTGTTCCTTCCTGGACAAGCTTTTGGGATCATCTGTTGCCTTCAAGGTTGCTGTGGATGGATCCTCAAATGCTGCAGCCTCAATTCCTGCCATATCTGAAGTACCATTGCAGGAAGCAAAGGATGCTAAGCCATCAAATGAACCTTCACCTCCCTCTTTGGCTACAGAGGAGTCAATCTCTGAATTTATTTCCCAAGTTTCAAGTCTTGTGAAGTGAGTGACCTCAACATTATAATGATGCATATAATCCTTGTTTTATTGTATATGATAACAAATATGTTTTTCATCTTCAATTCAGGCTTGTTGATTCAAGAGATATTGTGGAACTGCAGTTGAAACAACTTGATTGTGAACTTTTAATCAGAAAAAAGGAGGCTTTGCCTTTGCCACCATCCCATTCTCCAGTTGTTATGATGCATTCACCTCCACCTCCACCTCCACCAGTAATGCCAGCAGCCACACCTGCAGCTTCTGCTGCAGCTCCTGCCACAGCTTCTAGTCCATCACCTTCTGCCATATCACCATCTCCTCCTTCCAAATCAGTCAAGTCATCCCTTCCACCACTCAAATGCCCTATGGCAGGCACATTTTACAGAAGCCCTGCACCTGGTGAACCGTCATTTGTAAAGGTGTGTTATCTGTACTTAGCTGTTGTGTTTTATTTGAACAATGCTTCCTTTATAATTGATATATTGTCTATATTGGTGCTCTTTTTGTTGTTGATTCCTTTTAATACAGGTTGGAGACAAAGTGCAGAAGGGGCAGGTTGTATGCATCATTGAAGCCATGAAATTGATGAACGAAATAGAGGTTAGTTTTATATTTCTTCTGCATTTAGTCTTTATAGGAGATACTTGTAATACTTCTTTCATATGATGGCTTGTCATTTGCTTTCTTTGTATTGATGTAGAATGGCTAGAAGAAATTGAGGGGAAATGATAGAAAACCTAGAATCTAACAGGCCAAATCTTTCAATTCTACAAAAGAGCTTTCTGAATCTCTTAAAATTGACAAGAAGATTCTGAAACTTGAATTTTTATTCATCAAACAACTATGTAATACATAAAATAAAGTGTTGTAGGCATACCAAAATCATAATCTTTCGTACCAGAATAAGAACTATAATTTCAACAAAATAAACATTCTAATAATAATAAGGAAAAGAATAAGGAGAGGATGTTCTCAAGTATGATTATTTGTCCTAGCTGTGGATGATTTTGAAACTCACCCCAAATCAATTCTTAGTTTGCTTTTTGGAAATCACGTCTGATGGCTTGGAGGTACATTTGTATTTAAGAATGAGTGCACGGCAGCCAAACCCTTAAAATTGCAAATAAGAAAACTTTCAAAAAACTGAAAGAATTACGTGATTA
>JAAWWB010000791.1:0-49985 GCA_018804465.1 Populus tomentosa
AAAAAAAAAAAAGTCAAGTACATGACCCTAAACTTATAAACCTGTGCCCCTATCCTTTTTTTTTTATTTTTTGATTGACTCTGCATTGAATCATCCAGGTCTAGGTTTTTATTTTTTGTCCTTCAATTTATATAAAAGTTTATTAAAATAAATTAATCAAAAATATATTTGAGATATTATTTTATTAAATATCATTTAATTTTTATTTTTTTTAATAAGATTATAATATTTTTTGTGTATAACCCTTAAGATTTTTTTCCTTAAATTTTATGTAAGCCTTGATAAAATCCATAAAATTAATAATGAAAAATATTATATTAAGTATATCGATTATTGGAATTAAAAAGGTAACTATGGATGTTGGGAATTTGAAATCAAATTTACATGTGTTAACTTAAAAATAAAAATATAAAAATGGTAGAAAAGTAAAAATTAAAAAATAAAAAGCAGGTAAAAACTAAATGGAAGAGATAAAAAGAGAAAGTGTTGTTTTGAGATATAATTTAATGAATTTTGATGTAGTATATTTAAAATTGATATTAAAAATGCATCCAAATCTAGAAAATATGACCAAGTGAACATAAAAGATACAATGCAGACTTTTAGGAAAAACAATTTGATAAATATAGATAATTTTTATAAATTTAAGGTGAAAATATTTAGAAAATTTATTGTGGAATTTCTTAAAAAAACAAATTAATGTATAATTTTACATGCCAATAACTTTAATTGTTGATGTAAACATACAAGTAATCACTCAGTTTTTAATTAAGAAGAGAATGAAATTTGAGGAAAATTTGTATTATAAATAGGGATCAAAGTACCTAATTAATTAGTCAAAAATATTGATCATTTAAGAAAATAAAACATTGAAATATTCATATTTTTAATGTAAAAATTACTTTATTTCTAGTTTTATACTATTAAGCTTAACTTTCAATCCAATCATTAGATTAGATTAAAATTTTATGAGTAACCTCCTAACATATTGCTTTATCTTGAATGAAAAATTTAAGTCAATTAGTATTAAAAAATAATACAGAATTATCAGTATTGAAAAATATTAAGAAATATAATTAAGGATACATTGTAAAAAAAGAAAAAAGAGAAACATGTCAGCTCCCATTTAAATGGGAGGCTGACTCTAAAGAAGAATATTTTGTTCTTCATTTTAAAGCCACCCGAAAGTAGCAGCAAAGAAGAACAAGTGCTCTTTCACCATTCAAGGCTTCTCCTGTCTCTTTTATCCAAGCAAAAGTTTTACTAATAATTTTTAAATTTTACTAGGTTCTTGATTCAATTTTTGAGAATTTTTAAGGGAAATGCAAGAAAGTGATAAACTAATAAAATAGAAGTGAAATACTTTAGGAAATTATAAAAAATTGATGAAGAAAGTTTAGGAAAAAGGAAGGCCACAAGTGTCGCCCAAATGGGGAAACAATTAAGGGTTTCTTAGGTGTGAATTATGGGTGTGCGTGTGTGTTTTGTAGTGTGAGTTTGGAAGCATTCTAAATTCAAATAAAATCGAAAAAAAAAAAGAATATCAAATGGATAAGGAATTAGGTCTCGGTCAAGTGAAGAAAAATAGGGAGAAAATTCTTGATTGTATAATTGTGTGCTCATGAATGGAATTAACATTTCAAACCATGAATAAATGACTCTAAATGTAGAGAATCCATTTGAAGTATTTTAAATCAAGTTGTGAAATTAAATATAGGTGATAAGAAATGGATAAAAGATGATGAAGAAGTTATAACATAGGTTGTTATTTTGAAAACATGTGAAATTTAATGATAAATAAATAAATAAAGTAAATTTGACTAGAATTTTTGATGATATGGGAGTATTATTTTTCAGCCAAATGAGATGTTTGGGGGAGAAATTTCCTAATTTTGTGTTAGGTATGTAAATATATGGATGATTGAAAACTTTAATGTGAATGTGCAATTAAACAAAGTATATTGTGAAGTACGAACGGAGAAAGTTATAAGACTTTGTATTAATTTGAACTACGAATGGAAAGAATGCTTAATAAGTTGGGTGCTTTTGGTTTTAGTTAAATAAGAACAAAATAACAATAGGAAAGAATGTGTAATTATGTAATTGAAACTACAAGCATGAATATAATGTTTAAATGACATTGGTTAAAAGGAAATCTTAATACCAAAACTTTAGGCATATGTAATGATGTTGTAAAGTCAATGGAAAGTCAATAGAAGGAACCATGAGCAACTAATCTTAGTGACTTGGAATTGAATGCTCATTTTAATGATTTTGAGATGTATGGAAAAATGAGAAGGATGTTTTCAAATCAGCCAAATTGTTAGTTTAGATAAACTAAAAAGAATTAAAGAACTGTATTAAGTTATTCTATTAATGAGAAGGTATAGAAGATGATGTGATATTACTGAAATGATGTGTTTCAATGTTAAAGAAACATGAGTAAGAAATTTTATTGGGTTATGATGTTTGTGTAAGGCATATATTAAGGAAATTTGAAAATTTTAGTATGTGTTTATTCACATAGAAAAGTTATTACGGTGTAATAATGGTTGTTTGATCTGAGTTGTAAGAGAAACATTTGGAAAGAAACTCAACTTCTCAGGAGCTTGAATAGCAAGAGTAAAGGTAAGAGATTGAGCTTCCTTTGTCTTTTTTATTTATTTAAACATGCTTTTATGATTTTTAGATTTTACCATTGTAAATAAATTATGTTGTATATTATTATTATAAAGAAAGCTAAATGACGTGGGGTTTTCACTATAGTTCTAAAAATAAATTATTGTGGATTGCGACAATGAAATTTACTTGGATATGGTGTATAATTAAGAGAACCATGGGGGCATTTTAATATTTTTATGTTATCTTTGCTATTTTTTATTCAAAAAGCTGTTGGCGCATGTTCCACACGCCTCAACGAGTGGGCGGTGCTCGTGCCATTAAGGAGGCGCGTGAGACTCCTCTCGATGGCCAAATCTAGTCATTTACCATCTAGATAGATGAACATACGTGCCCTTTTCCACATGGTGTGGCGCGAGTAGACATATCATGGTTGGATTATAGTCGATGATCGATTGTTTGTGTTTTTTTCTCTCTTATGACAAATAAAGTGCACAATTGTCCCCTGTTTATTTGTGTTTGCTTGGGTTTGATAAACACGCCAAACCTAAGCTGCTTGGGTTTGGATACCATGCCAAACCCAAGGTTCTTGGGTCTAGTAATCATGTTTGACTCTTAGGTCTAGCATGACTGTCATATCCAATTCGTTTGGATCTGGCATAACTACCAGACTTAAGAAGCTTAAAACATTATCTATAATCTTAATATTTTTTTACATTAAAAAAAAATATTGATCTGCTGCGGAGCACAAGCCAATATACTAGTTGTTATTATTAATTGAAGGCTTATGCCTTTAAGGTAGAAAGTTATATGTGTTTTGTAGTAAATCGCATAGGCGAAAATATATAGTATGTTATGAAGTGGATTGACTACAACGATGGTAAAATATTTATAATTGACTTTTGACCCCAATAATGGCATCTGTATGTATGAACTATATTTATTGATCGCAGCAACAATAATCACGTGTAATTTGTGTTTGAACACAACAACAACAAAAATAATGTCGAAAAATATAAGTGACGAGAACTATATTGTTGTGGACAATGTGACATATATTGTTGTGACATGTGAGATAGCTAACAAGTGAACATATATTGTCATGGAAAAGGTGCTTGACACCTTGAGACCTTATTCAACATATTTTATATGCAAAGTAATGGCAAATACATTAAATATGGCATGTTCTTATTTTTATATCAATACGCGTGGAACTAGTTACTTGGTAATAAGGTTAGTGCTTAGTAATAGACAGTGGGACTAGCTACCCTAATTAATGGGACTAGTGCTCTAGTTAATTGGATATTGGAGAAACCAGTTATTCTGATTGATGGGGCTACAACCTTGATTAATGGGTTATTGGAGAAACTAGTTATTTTGTTCATAGGGCTATTGCCCTGATTAATGGGTTATTAAAGAAACTAGTTATCCTGGTTAATAGGCAATCAGAGAAACTAGTTACACTGATTAATAAGACTAGCACCCTGGTAAATGAACAATTAGAGAAGCTCGGTAATTGAGTAATGAAACAAATGTTCGGTTTGGGTTAAAGAGGACATTGATATGTCTTTAAATTATGCTAATTGTACTGATTTGTAAGGTTAAGGGTAAATAATAAATTAACTGTTTAGAAATTGATGTGGTAAATATATAGAAGAGATAATAACAAATAATTATTATGTATAAAGCTGATTGTATTTGGTATTAAATAAGTTTTTAAATACCTCGCAACATTATGCTTAGTTGTATATCATGTATTTGGTATTAACAATAACATGTAATGGAGCAAGATGTTTATGAGTCTGATTGTGCTGACAGGTTAATGATTAAGTATTCAATTAACCCTACGGACAAACTTTAACATAAAGAAAAATAATTTGAGCACATCTTGCAAGTATAAAAGCAATGGAAGGTTATGTGATAAATTATAAATAATAAAAATGGACTTGAAAGAAGTGGAATGAATAATGAATTGAGAAAATTTTTCAATATAACAAATGTGTTATATGGACTGAAGTGTGATGTATCATAGATGAAATAAATACTTGGGAAATAAAAAGGAGACATGAATTAAATATGTTGTAAATTAAATAACGATATGAATTAGATATACTTACATAATGAGTTACAATATGATTAAAGGTGGTTGAGAGAGGAAAATATCATATGATTTATATGTGTTAAGAAAATAAATTATGGGGTAAATTTCATGAGTTGTGAAATAACAATATTAATATAAATTGAATATATTCATGAAGTAAAAATAGTTATGAAATAACTTTGATATAAAGAGCAACACTGTATGAAAGTGTTTGAAGGAGACTAGTCAAATTTAAAGTTGTAAGGAATAAATCATATAGTGACAAGTTAAAATAAATTATAAATGAAATAATTATCATGATGCAAGAGTAATAATGTTATGGGAAGAAAATTATCAGGGAATAATGAAAAATATAAGATGTTGAAAATTGATATGAGGTCAATGTTCTTAAAGAAAAATTTATGAAATTGATTTTGATCATATAATTGTTAAACATTAGTAATTGAAATGATACAAATGTTTAATATGATTTATTTTATAATTTTGTATATGTCACAGATGAATTCCTTTAAGGACTTCTATTTCACAGGGTCACCAAGCTACCTAATATTATACATAAAGAATATTTGTAATTTCAGGAAAAAAAAACTTATAAATAGTTCACATGGATGCAATCTTTAACAAGAGATGTAATACATTGTGTGTGTATGTGTAAAAGGGAAAACAATTACCTGGATTTCTACATACTTAGCCATAAAGATTAGGTAAAAATATATGAGAAAATGCAAGGTGTTCCATTTTATGTGTGTGGCTTTCTTGTGGATGTCACTTTTTAGTGTCATATTTAAATAAAAAATTGATTTTTAAAACAATTGACCAAGTGCATGACTAGGGTTGGTCGGGTTAGCCCTAAGATTTTTGTGAAATATGGTAGATGATTTTTCTTAAATGAAGTTAGTCCCAAGATTTTTGTGAAGTTCTTTTATATCGTTAAACTCAAAATACAAAAATAAAAAATAAAAACAAAGCCATGAATAGGCAAATACTAGATATAGCCCTATGCTACACCGTGCATTTTCTTGTTACATAAAAATGATGTATAGGTGTCATGAGCGTGTTTCAAAAAAATAAGAGAAAGCAATGACTTACCTAGTTTAATAAGTTGGTTTTATTTTATTAAAACAATTTTAAAAAATAGACAATGACAGTAAATGGACAATTTTTTTTATTAAAAAACATCAGATACTTTGGAAAATAAATATCTAGAAGCACAAAATTGAGTAAAAAGAAGAAAAAAAAAGAAATGGCCTGAGTCAACTCGAGGTAGTGCAATAAACACGTAACTTTGATTAATAAGGGGCGAGTCAATCTGTGTTAAGCAGCAAAATCCACGGTCTAGGTAATGATATGAGGATAACCCAAAATTTTTTTTTTGAAGAAAACCACAAACACAATTTTTCTCTAAAAAACTAATGTTAAATAATGAAATTGAAAAACAAAAAAATATATTGACTCACAATAACTTTTCAAACCCTTGACCAGTGTCATTAGACCAGAAATATCATACACGAAATAACGATGAAGCATAATCCGCAACAAATCAAATGGAAGAGTAATACCGACAAGAAAAAAATAATTAGACAAAAAGATCTAAAACAAAAAATGATAATTAAAAGAATGAGGGTGAAAGCCAAAATAAGAAATAAATCAAAGGGTAATTAATTTTTTTTAATTGAAGAGTTAAATTTAAAACCAAAACAAAAAAAGTAAAAAGAATAAGGATCAAATAAAAAAGATACACGATAAACTTGGATCAAAAGGTAAAATTATAAATCAATAAAACTTTTATAAATGAACCAAGAAAAAAAATCAGAAATTAAAAGAATGACGATATAATTGAAAAAAATTTAATATATGACATCATGGTTGTTAAAAATGCGTTTTAACCGTAAAATCATCCGATTTTATGAGTTAAAACACCAAAAACATTTAGAATCGGGGTTAAAACTCGAAAACCAGTAAAATCGGGTTGATTCGGTCAAACTTGCATAAAAACGGTCTGACACAGAAAAAACGTAAAAAACAAACCGTGTTAACGAGTTAACCAAAATTTTCACTTTCAAAGTTTCACCACTGTTTCACTGTGAGTTTGACAAAAACACAGAGTAACCTTGTAGACTACAACTCTCACACTCTTCCAGACTCCCTTTCTCCTCTTTCCCCTTTCCCCTTTCCCTAGCAAATTAAAAAATCACTCCCCCGATCCGGAGCGTCTCGCCAAGGACGAAGGTAAGAATTGATTCCTAATCCCAAGCTTTGTTTTTTCTGTGTAATGGTGCTGATTAGAGACAAAAATTATCTAGGAATTCTGTGCTGCATTATCTAGGATTATCTAGGCTTCTGGGCATTCTACATTTCTACTATTACTTTGTTTGCTGCTGGAGTGCTAGGTATTTTTTCGGAGGGGGAGTTGTGCTGCATTATCTAGAATTATCTAGGATTCTGAATCTGTGTTTGATCTTACTTGCTTTGGTGTTGCAGATTCTGCAATTTTATATAGACAACGAAGCATTCCAGCCAAGAAAAGCCTGCTGCATTCTTGTATGAACGTGGAAACTCCTCGTAAGTTCATTGCCAAGGCACTTCCATGGATCTGGTTTTCTTTTTCCATCAGTAGCTTTTTTCCTGTTTGTGTTTTTATCTAGTCAAGTTCATTGTTTTACTAGCTAGTAGGGCCTTGAAATATTATATTCTCGTTGAAATTTGAGAGTCCAAGACATGTTGATGAAATGCATGCATCTGTTGATAAGCATGAAAATTTTCAAATGTGAATGAAAGAAAAGAGTGTGTGTGTGTGGCACCTGCCTTTTGTAGTGCTTCTGTTGTAGTCTTGGATTGGATTGCATTTTGTAGTGCTTCTGTTGCCTTTTTATGAATTGTAAATCATTAGATTACATGGTGTCACCTGCCATGCTTCTGTAGTTTAAATACTAGGAAACAAACATTTCAATTCCTTTGGCAATTGACATTGTATTTGGTGGCAGCAGGGCTAAAGGAAAGAAGGATTAAAAAGAAAGTTATCTCTACTGTTGAGCTAATGTCTTTATTTTGATGAAGAGGTTAAACCTAGGCACCATGAAACTCTGAACTTGACCCCATTGACCTTAGCATGAAAGCATGGATGGGCTACTGAGATAAATGATACAGAAAGCTTGTCGCAAAGATTTCCAAATTATCATTTAAGTACTACTCACGACAAAATAACCAATCAATTCTTCCTTTTTTTTTTTCTTCTTCTTAAGACTGGCTTTACATGACCTTACTTTTTGCCTTCCTTGTCCGATCATAGCTTAGGTTAATTATATCTGTTGTCTAAGCGAGCTAGTATTATTTTTCTTTATTTCTTCATCACTATCTCTATATTACTAAACATAGTATCTTAATTATGTCATCAAAATGCTTATACCTTGCCTTGTTGCTTTTGAAGTTGGATTCCATACAGAGCTAAAGGCCATCTCCTTTTCTTCCTCCCGCTATTTCATTGAGCAATCAGTACCAGTGGTAATCAAATTCCTATTCTCATTCTCTCTGCGCCTCTTTTACTTACAATGACTCACTCTCATGTTCTATATCCTTGTTTTTCTGATTTTGTTACTTTTTTATTGTTGTGTTTTAATTATATGATTTTACGATGGTAGGAGTTATTATTCTGCGTGAACAGCAGAAAAAAGGCTGCCTATTTTCTTGAACTTCTTTGTTTTTTTTTTTTAACACTAAAAGAGGAGCCAAGTTTGACTTTCTACAAGACAAATTCTTACATTCAACTTTCATGCTGTAGATTTATTGTGAGATCTGAGATTCTATACTTTCTGAGTATTTTCTTTTGTTTTTATTTGTTGACTTTGTAGACAAAGAAATTTTCTTCTGACTGTTTTCCCCATTATCTATGTTTCTTCAAACTTGAATCTGGGAAATTTATGGCCATGTAATTGCCTATTTATAGAAAAATACAATTGTCTTTGTTGAGATTTGCTGAGACTATTTTCCCCATTATCTATGGTTCCTCTTAATACAGTTCTATTTTCCCCATACCTGCCATGCAAATGTGTGCTGAATAGTTGATTTGCAATCACTTTTTGTTTCTATTTCTCTTGTTGATTTGCAATCTGTGCTGAATAGTTGCTTTTTTTTATTATTCTTGAACTGCAGGTTTCATGGCATCTAAAAAAACTACCAGTGGCAATAGACTTGATGTGGGATGGTAATATGGTATAGATGTTGATAAGAATTTAAGAAGAGTGCAGTGCAAGTATTGTCAGAAAATTATCAGTGGAGGTATTTACCGTTTCAAGCATCATTTGGCTTGCACTCAAAAGGATGTTGAGCCATGCCAACAATTACCAGAAGATGTAAGGAAGATGATGTTGAATGTTTTGGTGAAAAATCAAGAAGCAGCTGAGAAAAAAAGAAAGGCTTTCCAATATATTGGAAAAGATGAAGATAATGATGAAGGGAATGAAATTACCTCAGTGGACAAAGAAAAAAGAGTAGCAAGTGGGAGTGGAAGTACACAAACCACCATCAATCAGCTGCTAAAAAGGGATCTTAGAGAAGAAGCATGTCGACAAATTGCAAGATTTTTCTATACTAGTGCAATTCCATTTAACTGTATGAAAAACCCTGAATTTGTTAAGGCACTTGAATTGGTTGCAAAGCATGAGCCAGGTTTTAAGCCTCCGTCTTAACATGATATTAGAGAGAAGTATTTGAAGCAAGAAGTAGATCACATAATCAACTTGCTTGAGGAGTACAAGGTAGAATGAAAAAAAACAGGTTGCTCAATAATGTCTGATGGATGGACTGATAAGAAAAGGCGTTCTATTTGCAACTTCTTGGTTAATAGTCCTAAAGGGACAATTTTTTTTTTTATCATCGGTTGATACCTCAAATATATCCAAGACTGCTGATAAGGTATTTGAGATGTTGGATGCTATTGTGGAGAGGATTGGAGAGGAAAATGTGGTGCAAGTAGTCACTAACAATGTTGCAAATTATAAGGCAGCAGGGCAATTGTTGATGGGAAAAAGAAAAAGATTATTTTGGACACCATGTGCTGCCCATTGTATTGACTTGATATTGAAAGATTTTGAGAAGAAACTAGAGGTCCATCAAGTAACTATTGCTAATGGGAGGAGAATCACCTCATACATATATTCAAGAACTATTCTCATTTCCATGCTTAGACACTTTACAAAAGAAAAGGATTTGATTAGACCTGCTGCCACTAGATTTCCTACTGCATACTTAACTCTTGGATGTTTGAGTGATTGTAAGATACAATTGATGACAATGTTTAAATCCATCTAATGGAGGTCATGTAGGTTTTCAAAAACAGAAGAAGGGAAGCGAATTCAAAGTTGTGTTTTGGACAGCAAGTTTTGGCATGATGTTACTACATGTATTAAGGCAGCATATCCTTTGATAAAAGTTCTTCGATTAGTTGATTCAGATGAAAAACCAGCTATGAGTTTTATATATGAAGCAATGGATTAAGCAAAAGAGAAGATACAAGTGAATTTTGGTTCTGTGAAAAAAGGTATTGATTATATATATTGCTAATTATTTATTTACTACTATCAGTTGATTATAATGTTTACCAGCTAGGTCATATAATGTTGATGATAATATTCTTATTTTTATTTTGTAGTTATATGCCTATATGGAATATCATTGATGCAAGATGGAAGCTTCAACTTCATAGACCTTTACATGCAGCAGCATATTATTTGAATCCTCATTATCATTATAATTCTAATTTTAAAGTTAATGCCAACATTAAAATTGGATTATATCAATGCTTAGAAAGGATGGTGCCCGATGCAAGTGAAAGGTGTAAAATTGACTTGCAACTTGATTCATTCAAGGATGCAAGTGGGTTGTTCGGGATTGAGGCTGTCAAGATAACAAAGGATAAAAAGACTCTAGCTAAATGGTGGGATTCTTATGGGGATGAATGTCCAGAGCTACAAAAATTTACAATTCGAGTTTTAAGCTTGACTTGTAGTTCATCTGGATACGAGCAAAACTGGAGTGCATTTGAGATGGTAAGTTTTTTCCTTTTTAATTTTAATGTTTTTATATTTTATAAGAATCTTATATGGTATTAATTTGAATTTCTTACATAGGTTCATACAAAACGAAGAAATCGTTTGCACTAGAAAAAAAATGAATGACTTGCTATTTGTAATGTGCAATCTGAAATTAAATGATAACCAAGTCAAAAGGCAAGCTACTGACTTTGGTGAAGTTTTTGATCATCTCTTATCTGATGATGATTGGATAACCGAGGGAGAGAAACATGATGGTTCATCCAACTTTGACTTGCTTGGTGTCATTGACAGTGCAACACGAAGGAAAAAGGGCAAAGAAGATGAAAGTGATGATGAAGAAAATCTTAATGATGCTGGAGTGTCATGAAACTGAAGATGATTTAGAGATTCAGAATGATGTCAATCCAAATAATTCAAGGAGCTTGGAGTTAAATATTGTTGACAATATCGGTGTTGGTCTTGGTACTAGTAGTATCACTAATGTTCCTAATATCGGTGCTGGTACTAGTAGTAGCAGTAATAATCCTTTAGATGGTAATGATTTTGATGACTGTTTTAGGAATAATGAGGGAGACAAAGATAATGAGGGTGTGTTTAGTTTACATGACACACCTATAGACTGTTTGTTTTAGATGTGTTAACTTTTAGTTATTGAAATACTATGGACATGTATGAATTATGTATTTTAAGATGTTTGGATATTTGTATTGTTTATTTTACTTTTATTTGAATTATGTATTTTAAGATGTTTGGATATTTGTATTGTTTATTTTACTTGTATTGTATTTGAATTATGTATTTTAAGATGTTTGGATGTTTATTTTGCAATTTTATGATTTTAGTTAAAATATTTTACTTGCGATTTTATGATTTTTAGTTAAAAAATTTTACTTCCGATTTTACGATTCGAGTTTACAAGTTGAGTTTATATTGTATATTCCGTGTTGTGTCAAAAAAATGTTTTTGACAACCTTGTATGACATATTCAAATTAAAAAGAAATACTTTGTCTTTTACAATAAGGTTAAGGACAAAAATTAAAAATCAAAAGAAAAGGGACCAAAGCTAAAAAAATCAAAGACAAAAAGGACCAACATGCAATTTAAGGGGGGGAAAAGAGAAAAGAAGAAGAAAAAAAAAAGATGTATCAGGGATATACCACCCAACCTCCATCAACACACACTAGCGGCATTTTTAACGACATGACAAAAGAACAGTTTTGATTAACAGCAGGCGCCACCCAAAATACATGTACCTCCCAAGTGCCAACAACTTTTTCAATTTTAATATTATTTAATTTTTATATAAAGGCCATAATGCCTTCAATAAACATTAAATAATAAAAAAACTAACGTGAAAAGACAAAAAAAAAAAAAAACCCTTTACCTAAGACTTCTTCTTCTTATTATTATTTTTTACTTTCAAGGACATTTAAATAATTTTACTAAGCATTACAAAAAATAAAAAAACCAAAACTACCTCTAAACATCATGCATATTTTCTGTCTCCAAGGAGTTTTTTGTATTTTTATTGTTCATAGAAAAAGAAAAGGACCTTATTGCCCTATAACATAGGCCAAATGTTATTTAAATAAGGGGAAAATTCATAATTTGCTATTAATATCCACATTTAATGTGTTTGGTGCTATAATAAATGGTTTTTTTTCATCTCATTTCCTTTTTAGTTTGTCTTTAATTGAATTTTAATATTTTTATGGTTAATACAAGAAATCTTACTATACCTATAAGGTGGCCAAATGATATTTGATTGGTAGGCAAAATTATAATTTTACTATTATAATTCACATTGAAATGTATGGATGCCATATTAAATGAACTATTCACACCCCCATTCCTTTTAGTAAATATAATGAAAAACTTGTAAAGAAAAACAGTAAAAAACTTTTTACCTTTTTTTTTTTATAAAAAAACTTGTAAATATATTATACTTTAAATATAATATATATTTTTTAAAAATCTAGATGGAGAAATATTGTCTTTAAACAATAAAATTCAATTTACCTTTTTTAACACTAATTTTGTTTTTAAAAAAATTAAAATATTATTCAGTTTCTAAAAAATCGAGCACCAATACTAAAAAAGATATTTATTTGGGATTATGATAACCTTATAGAAAAAAAAAATCATGAATTTCATTTCCCAACCAATCTAATATTAAAGAATAGTGAAATAAAAAAATATATAAAAATTAAAGGACCAAAAACTAAAAAGAAAAAACATATCAGGTTTGATGGGTAAACTCACTAAACTCGTAAATTGGGTAACCCAGGTTAACACTTCAAACCCACAAACTGGATAATGGACTTTATTAGGATTAATAACTTGTTTACATATATATATATATATATATATATATTATTGTTTATTTAACTATATAATAACAAAAATAGTCAATCACAAAATCAAGCATCAAATTAATACCGAGATTTGTTTTTAAACTATGATAATTTTGTAGAAAACAAAACAAAATAAATTATAAAACTTAATTCTCAATCAACTTAATAACAAATGATGAAATATAAAAATATAATGTTTTTAAAAATTAAACTTGTCAAACCTGTCAGGTGTCAACATGAACTTTCTAAAATTTAATAACATGTGCTAAAAAAATAGATAACCATATAATTGAGTTCAATTACAAAAAAGATATCTTATTAAACCCACGAATCAAGACAATCGATATTACCTTATTATACTCGCAAACTAAATCATTGACTCCATAAAATTTAATGACTTAGTTTTTTTAATAATTTTTTATTTAACTAAACTTTTTTTTAAAAAAAATTATACCGTGATTTTGAAATATTTTTCTGATACTAACTCGATACTACAATATTTTTTTAATACTGTAATAACTATATAAAAGACAAATTAAAATAAGTTATTATCTCTAAATCTTCATAAACTAAATTAAAAAAAATCAATAACAAAAAAAATTAAAATTAAAAAAGTAAAAATTATTATTATAATCTACAATACTAATAAATATATAGAAAATCCTGCACGTTTCAGCTTTATACTTGATATCATATACCCATTTAGCCCAGTCCTGATTCTTGAGTCCAGAAAACACCTAAGCAGTCCTTCTCTCGACATCTAACGGTCCATATCAACCGGTCACAAAAGCGTAGGTAGGGTTCACTCAATATTTTATTGTTGGTTCCTTTTCTTACTAGAATACACGACTGCAGCAAACAAAATCTCTCCCCTTTTTTTGGTTTGCTTGATTACCGTTTGTTCGGAAAAAAATCATGGGAAAGGGCCCAGGTCTCTACTCCGATATTGGCAAGAAAGCCAGAGGTAACACGCCGAATGATTATTTTCGTACTCTTTAATTTGTTTCCATTTTCGTACTCTTTAATTTGTTTTTTCCCTTAATTTCTCTAAATTTCCAGATCTTCTCTACAAGGATTATCAGAGCGACCACAAGTTCACTGTCACTACTTATACTTCCGCTGGAGTTGTAATTTTCTTTTTCCCTTCCTTTTATTCTTATTATTAATTATATTTTTTTTGCATGGATTAAAACATATTTCTGTCTTATTTCGAATCTTGGTACTGATTTTGGAATCTTAGGGCTAAAAAATCAGCAAGTTGTTTTTTTTTCAAAAATTAAATAATAAAATGAATCAATCAATATGCAGTATTAAGAGTTGGACAATTAGTTTCTTTGGATTAAGTAACATGTGGATTTCTTTACTTGATAATTTTTATCTGCATTGATAATTTAATTGTGCTGTTTGAACGATTCATAAACGGGAAAAAAGGATTGACGGCTTCGATCATCGATTGATCGTATTAGTGAATTTATTAGCAATCCTTGATGTTTGTTTTAGGTTTCATTTGGGTAAAATTAAGGAAAAAAGCGTACATGTGTTGCCTGAGGCTAGGAGGGAGAAAAGGAAAAATGGGAACACTTTCTCAATTATAATTGCACCCGAGAATGGCATCTGTTTTGGATGCGTTGATGTGCAATCCATATGTTTGGATGTTTAGTTTCAATGTTTTCTGTCAAGTAATTTTGGTTCAGCATACGTTGTTATTGTTATTATGATTTTTTTTTTTTGTGGAAACAAACTGTTGTGATGTTATTTTCTGACATTATGTTTATTTCCAATTCCAGGCAATTACTTCAACTGGGATCAAGAAAGGGGAGCTGTTTTTAGCGGATATCAGCAGTCAGCTAAAGAACAAGAACATCACAACTGATGTAAAAGTGGACACAAACTCCAATGTAAGACATGAAAGCTTGCCTGCTCTCTTTCTTGGACACATATGATAATCATCTGTGCTTGTGGATTATGTATCTGATGATCCTGTTTGTAGACTTCAGGTAACTCTCTGAGGTGCCTGTTTGTTTTTTTGCACTCTGGGTTGGTCATTGGTGAACTGCGAAGTCCACTCATTTCTTGAGTGCAGGCCAAAATTGTTTGAATCCCTAGATAATCTGATATGATGGAACTCTTATATTCATCATAAATCTATACTTCATTTCATAATGTTGACAAATTGAATTATATGTAGTCTCTTATCCCAGGTTTGGAGAATTGCCATATGGAAATTCCATGTACCTGTTAAATATGCTATTAATTCTTCTAGTATGCCACCATGATTTGATACCTTCTTTTCTGTTAAAATACAATATTTACTTTCTGTTGACTGTAGATGTGAGATACTATGATAGCAAATTATTAGTTTTATTTTACTTCCATTGATGTCTTATTTCTTAGATTGTTCTTTAGAACAACACCCCATGCTGGTGTTGTTACCAACGCCCATATCAGGTTGTAAATTAGCTTGCCCATGGTCTTTTCAAAATGTGAAATTTTCTTATGGCATTTGTATAAGCTAATAGACTATCATTTTTTGATGCAGTGAACATTTGTTGGATAATTTTATTTCTAGTAATATGATGCTTTGATTGCCCAGTTGATAGTGGTGTGTTCATCTGTAGCTTCTCACAACTATTACTGTCGACGAACCTGCTCCTGGGCTCAAGACAATCTTTAGCTTCAAAGTTCCTGATCAGAGATCTGGCAAGGTAAAATGGCTCTTTTCCTTGCCAATTATTTTCATCTTGTCTTTAATAATTGTTTCTATTTTCTGATTTGCTTGGCTGTTTCATTGATGGGACCATCATATCTTGCGGTTACGGTTTTTGATTGCTGGTCTGAATTTTTGTTGTTTAAGTTAAACCTTGGGGTCATGCTTGCCTTGTCCATTTTGAACTTCTTACTGTATTTAATGCTATGCTAGTGTTAATGAGGTCTTTTGCCACTATGATCTGATTTAATTGCTTGTGGTAACAGGTGGAACTCCAGTACCAGCATGAGTATGCCGGAATTAGTACTAGCCTTGGGTTGACTGCGAATCCCATTGTTAACTTCTCAGGTGTGGTTGGGAGCAATGTTGTTGCTCTGGGGACTGATCTCTCATTTGATACTGCCACTGGGAACTTCACTAAATGCAATGCGGGGTTGAGTTATACAAATTCTGACCTAATTGCTTCCCTGACAGTGTGAGTAGTAGTTCAATACAGAGAAAGTAGTTATTTTTTAAGATAATTACTCTAAAACCGGACACTTGTTGCTTTGAATGATTATGTTCGCTGATCATTGAGCACTACAAATATAAAGATCAGCTTGGGAATTCTTTTGCTGGCACCCCCCCATTAAAAAGCTTGAGTAGTAAGTAATTCAATACAGAGAAAGACTAATTTTGAAGGCATTTGCTGGTGAACAATTTTTTTTTCTATGGCAGTTTTTCTAAAGATGCTCAGTGAACAAATTTTTCTGAGATTTTTAATGAACGTTTACTCTCTTTTATCACCCAGGACAATGTTTTTAACATGAATATGGGATTAGAGTCTTGGTCATATATTGAAGTGGAGTGATTTAAGCTGTTTGTGCATATTTTTGATTTGATTTAGACCCCTTTTCTGATGAAAGTGATTTTGTTGATGCCCACAGTAATGATAAGGGAGACACCCTTAGTGCTTCCTACTACCACACAGTGAGCCCATTGACTAGTACAGCTGTTGGTGCGGAGCTGACCCATAGCTTTTCAAGCAATGAAAACATATTGACCATTGGCACGCAACATGCACTTGACCCCCTGACTACAGTGAAGGCTCGGTTGAACAACTATGGGAAAGTGAGTGCTCTTATCCAGAATGAGTGGCGCCCTAAGTCTCTATTCACGATCTCAGGGGAGGTTGATACGAAGGCAATTGAAAAGAGTGCTAAGGTTGGATTGGCCTTGTCTCTCAAGCCTTAGAGCAAGCAACTTCTGTTGGGTGTTGGGTGTGACTGGAACTCGGTTCTTTTGTTAGTAGCAGAGAACAATGAAGTACGAAAGGATCCACGATATCTCTTTTTCAAGTGGACTTTTCATCTGTTTGTTTGATATACTTGGGTTTCACGTATTTGGTGGTTATCGTTTATTGGAAAATAATTCTAGATGGTCTCAGTAACATCGCCAATTTGTTCGTTTTAATTTTGAAATTAGTGCGTTTGTGTTTTTGCTTAACCAGATTATTATTTTTTTCTTTTATCTAGTTTCACCGAGCATCGTTTGATGCTTATTTATACCCAAAAACTGTGGGGTTGGATATCTAAAGATCCATTGTAGCCCGAATTCACATTTTTGAGTGGTCCGGTGTCATGCAGGAACTTATTCTTTATGTTGGTCCCTCGATAAATGATTGTTAAGGAAAATTGCTTATATTTTTCATCGGAGTTGGGAGTAGCTGTGCACCATTTGCCGGAGTGAAAAGAAAAGATAGGTGGTTTATGCTATTTACTAGCTTGCTTTAAAACTGGATTGTCATCTAACGCCGGTAGTTTGTAGTGGCGTATGCTGTTATTTGCTTGCGTTAAAACTTGGCTGTCATCACTTGCTTAATTTATTGCTAATAGCAGTCACCGGGTTTGCCTTGATGCGTGTACGGTTAAGGGTGAGTCAAAAAATGATTAAAATAAGTCAGGTGTTCGACGCAAAACCAGTAGAGTATCTAGCACAATTTGGTTTCCCAGATGCTTCTTAAGTTGTGACATGGAAAACAAGGTGGATTTCAATTGAAGGTGGCAATTCCAACTTATATGCGACGTTGCCAATCTTGTCTATAGCCTGGCGTGGCCCAAAAAACTTAGCTGCTAGTTTTTGTGATGATCTGCGAATTATTGATTGATGCCTGTGAAGCTGCAGCTTCAAATAAACATAGTCATCTATTGAAAAGTATCTCTCAATTCTCATTCTGTTGGCTAATTGAATCATCATGTTTTGTGCATTCTGTAAACGAATCCTGACCCTTTTAACCATGTCCTACCATCTGGTTAGTGCTGCTTCATCAATTGATTCCACTGTGGAATCCTTAGAAAAATAGGGAATGTGTATAGAGGAGAGAAACTATATAGTATCTCATAAAGTGTTAATTTGATAGTGGAATGAAAATTAGTATTTCTCACTATTCCGCTAAAAATAACCATCTTACCTACTGACTTGGACAATCTCCTGTCATACACCTAAAATAATTTTCAATAAATTTGTTGATTATCTTTGTGTGGCTATCAATTTGTGGATAATATATAAATGAATAAAGTAGATTAACCCCTTGAATGTTAAACATCTTCTTCCAAAATTTTCTCAAAAACACTAATCCCTGTCACTAACCATCAATATTGGCAACCTATGTAGTTTGTAAACATTGTCCATAAACACCTTAACAACACTAGGGGTAGTATCGGGGTGACTTAAGGCCATACAATATGTATATTTGCTGAATTGATCTACCACTACCATTATAACCTCATTTTCCTTTATATTTGAGTAGTCCTTTTATAAAGTCCATATTGATATCAATGAATGGAGCATAGGGAATAAGTAGGGGCTGTAATAGTTCAAGTGTGATTATAATTTCATACATTTTCCTCTAATAAATTTGATGTAACCATATTATTCAATAGTTTCACCCGTATTTAACTAGTGTTTTGCATATGCTATTTATATAAAATGCCTTGATATTTTTTGTTTTATGTTTTGAAGGCATTTTTGGATGAAAGATACAAAAAGGAGTAAATTGGAGGTAATTAACAGATTTGACGTTCAATCGATGTTTTGTGCAGAGCGTGAGTTCTAGAGGTCGAAACGAAGTGATTCCAATGGCATTAAAAAGCTAACATCCATACCTTTCTGGAAATGTAATGCAAGAAAAATAAAAAGAGAAAGATCATGGAAATCACATCCTTCAAAGTCAAATCTCGCAGTCTGCCAATGTTGACCTTTGCCCATTCAAAATTCAATATCTGGAGCTTCAGAAGTCCAATTGATGCAAACTCAATTTTGTTGGATTCCTTACTCAAAGATCTATAAATGCTCCAAATTTCAGCCAAAAACGATGTTATATGAGGGAGATATAATTTTTCAAAGATGACAACTGAATTCTGCCAGCAAGCAGGTTGCGTGAAAAAACGAATCCAAATTTCATCCAGAAGCATCCAAACCGATCAGCAATTTAGCTCATCTAGTAAATATTCTAGAAGGTCAAGGAAGGCAGCCACCAACCTCAATGCAGCCACCAGCCACTAACCTCAAGGCAGCCACCAGCCACCAGCCACCAGCCACCAGCTAACAACCACCAGCCGCCAGCCGCCAGCCGCCTTCACACTACCACCATATATTGATGTTCACACTTGAACTTTGATTTTCTTACTTACAATTTGTGTATAAATAGAGGGAGAGGAGAAGGAGGTGGCAGCAAGAAGTGAGGAAACACAAATTCTCCTCTCTACAAATCAGAAATTGTGTATTCTTTCATCTTTAGGAGTAGTTGTTCAATAGATATGCAAGGCTAAGCTCTTTTCTTGGTTGCAAGGACACAACAAACCTTCGGATTTCAAGAACCGTGAGATTTATTCTTCCTTTTATTTTCAGTTTATGTTATGAATGAGTATGGTTGTTTTCCTATGCATATTTTCTATGATTGTTTATCTTAATTGCTAGAGCGGACTCTAAGTTATTATTGTGAACAATCTATTGCTAAGTTTGATATCAAAACCGGAGTTGTGGTATATAAACTTGTGAAGCAACTAAGCTTGATAATTGTAGCAAAACTACGTTATTAAACTTAGGGAGAACATTCGATCATAGCAACACAAATTGACAACTTGGTTGTTAAGATTAATGAATTTATCTGGATCTTAAGGCTGCCATTGGATTAAATCATTAGTACGAACACTGTGATTGTTTGTTGGTTAGGGCTAGTTATACGGCGGATCCGTTAATTAACCAATATTAAGAAAAGATAAAATTCATAATATAAACTGGAGTTTCGTTTCAAGGATCGGTTCTAATTTTCGTTGGTGGATGTGTGCTTGCAACCAAGGTTTGTTTTCTTGATATATTTCAGTTTCAATTGATTTTGTTTGCTAGTTTAATTTCTGTCATAGTTTAAATCATTGCAAATCAAACCCCCCATTGCATAACGTCTAGCATAAAAATCTGAACTAAATCTTCCTCGTGGGATCGACCCCTTGCTTGCTCTATACTATCTTGTATGTTGTGTTTTAAGCTAGGGTAATTAATTTGTGCGACCGCGACATCGCAACAAATTTTAACATCCAAGCATAAATTGTCTAATATGCTTCTGCTATCCCTTTACAAAAAACAACCCTCCCACTCTTTAAGTAGTAACTATTACCTTGGAATGTTCCTATATAGTTGAACTATGATACATGAATATAAGCTTATTTTACAAATTAGGATCATTGCTTACCACTACCTTTCCCTTTCTATTGAGATGATTATTAACCCAAATATAGTGAAGGTGTGAGTCTGATGATACCTGTAAACCTTGAATGGTGGCCTGTACAGAAGATTCCTGATTAGTACTTAAAAGTGTATATTTATCAAGGTTTTATATCATCATTTTGCACTTGAAGTATCAATAACTCCTTAACGAAAGCATGTTTTATAATAACAAGTCTGATACTATAAAATGCCTTAATATATGGTAAATATTCATCTTAAATGCAAGCCTATCAAATAAATCAAAGGATTGATTGATGAATTCAACTAATGAAATTGTGAAGATAAAAAGAGGGTGAAGCTTAGAAAAGAGATGTTGGTGTAGTCCAAACTAGAACACTGTTCGGTAAGTGGGTCATATCTCGAGTTCTAGATGTCCAAATGACCTCAAATTTTACACAGATTTGGTAAGACATAGGCCTACAACTTTCATGTAAAGTCCAAGATCTAAAAAGACCGTTTTCAAGTCCAAATTATAGCAACAACGAAAAAGTCCGAATCTGTCCTGCAGCCCAGACACTGTTCAATGTTCAGTCCATATCTTGAGTTCTAGAAATCCAAATGACCTCAATTTTTTTTCCTGGAAAGCTAAGACAATTTCCTATAACTTTCATAGTACAGGTGGATCCAGTTCTGATGCTAGCAATGACGTTTTATTCAGACAAGAAGATAAGAATTTTTACCAAGTCAAGAGTTGGCCACCCACTCAACAATTAGTCATCAAATCAATAGTTCTAAATTTTGGTCTATAAAAAGAAGCATTTGCCATGCATTTAGAGGCTTGGTTGTTCAGATCAAGAACTTGCCTTCCTCTTTCTCTTTATATTTTTTTTGCAATTCTTAAGTTTTGCTTTCATTAATATCTTGTTTATGCTTTTCCTTTCCTTTTCTTTACTTAGTTAACTTGTGTTTTATTTATGTTCTTGTTTTGTTTATTTATATTTCTCTTCTTCATTATGTTTAGCTATGTTTATTATGTCAAAGTGAAAAGGTTACACTAATGATGTAAGAATAAGTATGGTGTAAACTCAACATAGACCTTAATGTTTAATATTAACATGTCTTATCTTTTTATCTTACTAATTCTTAATACCTTGCTTGTTAAATGATTAATCTAGATTTGTGTTGTATAACATTTAGTACAACAAATGCTTGACACTCTCATAGCCCAATCGTATGGTATTACCTACACCTGTGCTATGAAAGGAACTTGATTTGTTGTTAACATAAGTTAGCATCATGAATTCCTGACAATATTTAAAAGTTTGTTGTTACTTAAATAAGATAATTAATACGATCATGTTAACAATTTATAATAAGCTATTAATAAAAAATCATCCAATTGGAACCTCCTTTGTGTGTGGTTTCCAGTTGAGTAATAAGAGTTTATATTATACTTGTTTGAAATACCATTAGTGGATCTTCTAACCTTGATATTTGTTTTTATTATTGTTTAATCCTTACATTAATCTTCTATCTCAAAGTTCTCATCAACCTCTTCTTTTTCTTTATTATTATTATTGTTATTGTTGTTGTTGTTGTTGTTGTTGTTGTAATATTATTATTTATAATTTATACAATTAACCTCCCTGTGGTTCGACTCCGGTCTTACCGGGTTATTTATTACTTTGACACTCCTGTACTTGGAATAAGACATCAATCTTTTAGTCGTGTCAATTCCTTCTCTCATGACTTTTTGATTTCTTCCATAATGCCAGTGGAAACTGTAAAACACAACTAGGGCATAGAGGTCACTGCTAAATATTCTAGAGAGGGAATCTGCTGCCACATTTTCCTTTTCTTTTCTACATTTTATCTCATAATCATATCCCATAAGCTTGACATGCCATAAATGATGAGCTAAAGTAGCCACTTTTTGATGCAAAAGATACTTAAGACTTACATGATATGTGCAAATTTTGAAATGTTTTTCCCACAAATAGTGCTTCCATTTAGTGATAGCATGCATGATATCCATCATCTTCCTTCTATAAACAAACATTGTTTGTTGTTTTGGCCTTAAAGACTTACTAATAAAAGTAATAGGATGCCCCTCTTGCATAAGTACTGCTCCTACTCCCAACAATGAGGCATCTATTTCCACTATAAATAATTTGTTCAAGTTAAGTAGAGCCAACACTGGTGCGTCAGTCATTAATTCCTTCAATTGCTTAAATGCCTTAGTAGCTTCATCATTCCATGCAACTGCATCATTCTTCAATAACTGTATCAGAGGCTTACAAATGGCCCCATATCTTGTGAGTCTTAGGAACCCTCTCAACTTCAAGTTCTTAAGTAATGGCCAACCAACAATAACTTGTACATTGTGAGGATTAATAACAACTCCCTGCTTAGAAATAATATGGCCTAGATATTTAACTTGCTCACTATAAAAGTTACATTTACTTGCCTTGATAACTAGTTGATGCTTCCTTAATAATTCAAAAACAGTTCTTAAGTGTTTATAATGATCAATAAGAGTTTGGTTGTATACCAGAATATCAATAAAAATGTAAAACCCCGAGAACAAACTTATACAAAAAAATTAAAAAATAATTATAATACAATTAAGAAAAAAAAATATGAAAGACATAAGGGTTGTGGCTCAAATTGTGAAAAAGAATAAAGATGAGGCCAAAGTGTAATTAAGAAGAAATAAGGCTATAAGTACCCTATTTCTTCTACTTTGAAAACCAACAGCAGACACAAAAAAGAATGGGAGATTTGCAAATTTTCTATCAAAATTTAAGAGAGAAACACCAAAACTTAGCAAACTTTACGAGTCTTGTATAGGTTGGTAGGAGAAAAACATCATTTATCAAGAAAAACTACAAGAAACAAATGAGGAGAAAATGAGTGGATGGCTGGCTACATGCAAGGAGAAAGGAGCTAAATTTATTCAATCAATTGAGAAGTGAAGTTCAGATTACCCTTAAGTAAGGAGTCCTAAACTCAATTTTATAAATTAAGCTTTAATTTGGTTGAAATTGTGCAATTTTCTTGAGCACAATTTTGGGGAAAAAAATTGCCTAGAATTAGATTAATTAAAGTGTTATAGGTTACTTCAGATGTGAAATTATGTAAGGACAATAAAGAAAAAAATCAATGGAAAAAAGGCCCAAGGTAGCCGACCACTAGGAGGGAAATAAGAGGGGTATAACTTATGATTTTCCTTATTAAATTGTTTATGATGTGTTGTTGTAATGTGAATGATAACTAGAAAGGAAAATTATCACCTAAGAAGGAGAAGGAACCCTTAATTCCTTTGGGGTCAAGTTCGGCCAAGATAGGAATTAGTAGGGGGAGTTTTGAGATTTCATATGAAAATTATGAGTGAATTAGGTGTAGCAGAAAGTTTACTAACAAAGAAAACAAGATAACTTAATGATATAAGAATCACATAAATCAGTTTTGTAGGTCATGAAGGGTGAAAAGGAGTTTATGGGCTATATGTATGGTTTATAGCGTGTTTTGGGGACTTTTGCGAAATGTGGGAAATTGTAAAACAAAAAATAATATGCATGTTTCTTGAAGTGGTGCTAGACCACCTTACAAAATCAAAAGAGGAAGAAGGGAAAAATTAGCATAAACGGTCTTGGGAGGTCATATTTAGGAAGGTTGGAGATGCATTTAATCCATTGATGAAAAACTAGGTAAATTCATCTCCTTGATTCCCAAGAGGATTCGGGCCTAAAGATGATAAAATTCAAGGAGGTTTTCTTATAGAAGTTGTAGCTTGGAATGTTTGCTTTCCAACGAGTCCAACACCACTTAGTTTGGAGCTTTAGAACTCTATATATAGATAAATATCTAAGGAGAGGTCGAGCTGCCATCCCTGCTAACAGATTCAATCAAATTAATAAAGCGTAGAAGTAGTCATGTTAAGGGTGGAATTCAGCTTCCTTCCCTTTGTAAAATGTGCAGCGTCATGTCTTGACTTCTGAAAAGAAATAAACCATATTTGAAATTGAATTTTTGATATTCATTATGATTTGATAATGAACCATAATCTTAAATGATGCAATATGGATGTAAATGTAAAGAAAAAATAGTTGTAAAACAGGACTGAATGTTGTCACCATATTGTTTTTATTTTGCAAAATATGATTTGAGTATTACATGAGAGGTATAACAACAACAAAGGAGAGCGAGCTGAGCTTCTACAGTAGATAGGTATTCTATATCTATACCATCCTTAAATAAAGGGAATCTTAGTAATTTGCTTAATTTATGAACCTTGTGCTTATGAATGAAACCAAAGGAGAAAAAGATAAGAATGAAACAAATAAGAAATGTAAATCTGATTTGAATTATGGATCAAAGTTGGCGATGATGAATGGTAGCAAGGAAATTTCATGAATAACTGCCTTTTGAATTTGATTAGCCAATCCCAAATAAGGGAGGCTAATGATGTTAGTAAGGTATACTAACATCGACATAACCATTATAGAAAATTAAGGAATACTAAACTTGATTAAGTATTTGGGTTAAGATAGTTAATGATATCAATGGATAATGTCGGTATCGACAAACTCATGAAACTTGATTAGCTTTCCTGAGGTAAGAACTAATGATGTCAAGAACTCTTGACATCAACATTCCCAAAATTATTTCCAAAGTATTATGAAAAACTGATTAACTATTTCAGTTTTAAAGTAGTTAATGGCATCAACTGGCTATGTTGATGTCCACTTTACCAAAGATTTGATTAGTTGGTCTCGATAAGGGCGACTAATGACACTAATTAAAATCATTAGTATCGGCAATGACCTCCCCAAATTTAGGTAGAAGTAGAACGATTGGTGTTTCTAAATGGAAAATAATTGATAATATTTACAAATAGGAATGTTAAATGATTTCAAGAATAATGAATCTAGACGTAATAAAGGAAGATTAGATGAGAACAAGGAACTATGATTGCGTATCATTGAGTGTGTGTGCACGCGCGCGCGCGCGCACGTGTGCATGTATTGTGTGATTTTCTCTTCTCTACTATATTTTTTGTTTTTAATATAACTATTCCGAACATTATGTAATTGCAGGTCCATCACATTCATGCCAGGAGTAATGTCTTAGGTCCTCTAGTTTTTTTTTTTTTTTTTGTATGATCTAGGAATTAAATGAATACTAATGTATTTTGCTTTTAAGAAATTATACTTGAAATGTAAGAATACCCTTTTCATATTAAATGTCAGAACATAAATTGTGTTATATTGTACTTGTAATCTTAATGTTTGTTCATTTCTATTTATTTATGAATTAACATATGCCTAATATAAAAAAATATATTTGAAATATTATGTTAGTACCCATGAATAATTTACTATTGAGACTCAAAATGATTGTGACATGGTTGAGAAATGAGTATAAAATATGTGCAAGATAATTGTTGATAACTTGGGACCTTCTAGGCATAGGGAAGACTCTGTCTAAATTTAAGCAATTCTTAGATGAGTTCAGCAAAAAAAAAAAATTCTCCATGATTTTCCTTTATATGATTGATATGTTTGATCCCAGTAATGGGAATGTTACAAAATAAAAATAAAACACTAAGATAAATTTCTTGAGACACTTTGAAAACCTCATTTATCAAACTTTTAAAAGTAGGTTGAGCATTAGTCAACGTAAAGGGCATGACCAAAAAATCATAGTGGTCATTGTGTGTCCTAGAAGCTGTCTTGAATTCTTCTCCAGGTGCCATTTTGACTTGGAGGTAAGTAGACTTAAGATCAATCTTAAAAAACATAGGTGCTCCCATTAATTCTTTTAACAATTCTTCCACCATAGAAATATAATACTTGTCCTTGATAGTAAGCTTGTTCAAAACTCTATAATTTACACATAACATTTAAGTTGAATCTTTTTCCTTGACAAGTATCACTAAAGAAGCAAAAGGATTGTTGCTTGGTCTTGTAATTCTAGTTTTTAACATTTTCATCACTATTTTCTCTAACACATCCTTTTGTAGTCTTGAGTACCTATAAGGTCTGAGATTCACAAGTTAACTACCTTATTTAAAAGGAATAGCATGATCATGAACACTCGGAGGTGGAAGTCATTTAGGTTCCTAGAATAAATCTTGATAAGCCTCTAACATTGAATGCAAGGTGGCATCACTATGTTTATTAAAGGGAAGCTTGGATGTCATAGAGTTTATAATTAATCATCCTCTTCTAGAATCCTCACACTACACAAATGGTGTTTTGCCTCTTGTTTCTGATTTCCTACCCAAGAACTCAGTTGTTCATTCTTGATGGCTTGAAACTTGATTGAATTTCCCCCCTTTAGTAATATCTTATACCCTTGCCAATCAAAAGACATCCAAAGATGTTTATAGTTGCATAAAATATCTCCCAACATCAACAACCCTTGAATACCTAACACCATGTCACAATCTCTTAGCTCAATGATAAAGGCATCTGCCTCAAAACACACTCCTTGTATTTTCCTCTTGAGGCCCTTGTATATTGACTTGCAGATCATCTTCTCTTTATTAGTAACTTGCATTGTCGTCAACTTAATAGTTGTCAGCTTGCACTTCAGCTTAAGAGCTATAATAGTATTAAGGAAGTTGTGAGTACTTCCTGAATCCACTGGAATATACTAGGCATGCTTTTCTACCTTTCCAATAACTTTCATTGTATGGAATCTCACAATTTCTTCCAGGACATCTTAAGAAATATAAGGACTAACCTCACTTACCATAACCCTTTCTTCCCAATTCTTTTCATCTATATCTTCCTCATCCTCTTCCACAATATTTAAGGAATATAACTTTTTATTCTTAAGATTGATAATGTGAAACATAATTAAGCCCTTAGCTGGTTTAGTTCACCTAACCCCGAACATTGTTTGGTGTTTTAATCGTAATTAAAGTTTTAGAACTTTTTTTCGAGCATGGTTTGTCTATATGGAAAGCTAATATATAGGGATACAACTTTCATGAAGGACACAACACTTAGTTTTGCCACCTACATGTCTAAATGCACTCATTATAGTAGCATAAGAAATTTATCCAGTACTATGTCAGTTTAGACCCGTACTCAGTATTTTTCTCATATCTAGAGTTATACAAGTTCAAATAAGTCGAGACTAGTTCAATTGGAAACATAACATCCATTGCTATAACTTTTATAAAGACACTAGCTTCAAACTACATTGTTATAAGGTGTTGCAATGTCGTGGTCGCACAAATTAATTACCCTAACTTCAAACACAACATACAAGATAGTATAGAGCAAGCAAGGGGTCGATCCCACAAGGAAGATTTAGTTCAGATTTTTATGCTATACGTTATGCAATTGGGGGGGTTTGATTTGTGATGATCTAAACTATGGAAAAAAATTAAACTAGCAAACAAAATCAATTGAAACAAAAATTTATCAAGAAAATAAACCTTGGTCACAAGCACACATCCACCTACAGAAATTAGAACTAGTCATGGAAACAAAATATCAATTTATATTCTGAATATTTATCTCTTCTTAACATTGGTTAGTTAACGGATCCGTCGTATAACTAACCCTAACCATCAAACAACCACAGTGTCCACACTAATAATTTAATTCAATGGCAGCTTTGAGAACTAGATAAGTTTATTAATCAAGAAAACATAACTGTTCGTAGTCTATGATTGATTTGATTGAATGTTCTTCCTAAGATTAATAACGCAGATCCGCCATAATTATTTAACTCAGTTGCTTCACAAGTTCATATACCACAACTCTAGTTTTGATATCAAACTTAGTAATATATTATCTACAATAATAACTTAGAGTCTGCTCTAGCAATTAAAATAAAAAATCATAGGAAAAATAAGCATAGGAGAACAAACATATTCATCATATAAACTGAAAAGAAAAGGTAAAATAAATCTCACAATTCTTGAAATCCGAAGGTTTCCCTGTCTTTGCAACCAAGAAAAAGTGTTTAGCCTTGCATGTTGGTTGAACAACTAATAAAAAAGAAGAAAGAATGCATGATTTCAGGTTTCTTAGAGTAGGGGGGCATTTTTCTCCTCTTAGGTGGCTGCCCCCCTTCTATTCTCCCATTCTTTTTATATCCTAGGAAATCCTAGTCTCTATTTTACAAAATATTCCTCCCTTAAGTAGACTATTTACATTTAAGTATTTCAATAACTATTTTTCTAAAAAAAGAGAAATAGCCTTGCATGAAATCTTCAAGCTTTGACTTATAGGAGCTAAATTGCTGAAATAAAAAATTAAATATCGGTTTAGATGCTTCAGAACGTAATTTGGACTCGTTTCTTCATGAAACCTGTTTGCTGGCAGAATTCAATTGTCATCTTTAAAAAATCATATCTCCCTCATATGACATTGTTTTTTCTGTAATTTTAAGCTTTTATAGAACTTTGAGTAAGGAATCCAATAAAATTAAGTTTGCATCAAATGGACTTCTGTAGCTCCAGATATTCAAGTCGGAATGGTCGAAGGTCAACACTAGCAGATTGCGAGATTTGACTTTGAAGGCTGCGATTTCCATACTCTTTCTTATTTTATTTTCTTGCCTTAGATGTACAGAAAGTTATGGATGTTAGCTTTTTAATGCCACTAGAATCACTTCATTTGAACCTCTAGATCTCACGCTCTGCACAAAACATTATTGAAGGTCAAATATGCCAATTATCTCCAATTTACTCCTTTTTGCATCTTTCATCCAAAAGTGCCTTAAACACATAAAACAAATAATATCAAGGTATTTTATATATAAAATATAGGGAAAACACTAGTTAAATGTGGGTGAAACTATCGAATAATATGGTTACATCATAAGACTTAAAATTAACAATTACAGTAGCACCCAAAATCTGTCTAGTACCCTGTCGATCTAAACCTGTACTCAATGTTTTTCTCCTATCTAAAGTTATACAACTCTAAATGTAACATCCCTCATTCCGGGATAAAACAAAAATCTCATGTCAATCGAAAAAAAAACATAATATATATATATATATATATATATATATGTTCATGGTCTTCATATTAAAATCTACCAGAATTTCAACAGAGTTCCCCCATATACCGGAAAGTCCCAGGTTATTGACATGAATTTATTTACACTTCTAATAGCTCACATCTCATAACTCAATTCCCGACCTAATCATCCTGGGTTTTCAATTTCCACACTTATACTCACAACTATCAACCACAATATTTACGATATGCATTATATAACAAAATATCATTATGGATAGATAAAAATAAATAAGTATAATTACATAGGCATGAAGTATGGTTATATGAACTACATGGTTAAATTCATTCAGTCAAGTTTAAACATTAATTATACAAATTAAGTTATACAAACATTTTCATGTTTACAAAATACAAGGGTATACTCCCTAGAAACTAGATTACAAGAAAAGAACATAAGCTAGGATCTACTCCTGTCATGCATGTAATGATCCTGAAACAAAATATATATTATTGAAAGGTGAATATTACAATAAATATGACAACACGAACATCTAACAATTTTAACAGGGTAACATGTATTCATAGTTCATTTGCTTCTCCGTTCTAGTTTTATTAGAATCCCTTCCTTATTCAACTATTATTAATTGTTCCCTTTGCCACTTTTAACCTTCATTCCATACTTTATGAGATCGAACATGATTATTTTTGCTTATCACATTACCGATACAAATTTCATTGGTACCATCATCATCACTCCATATGAGTCAATGCAAGGTGATCCTCTTATCCGGGATCCTAATATACACTAAATGTATGCTAGCCAATACATAGTGATCCCCTTACCCGGGATCCTAACATACACTAAATGTATGCTAGTCCAATCGTGGCGATCCCCTTACCCGGGATCCTAACATACACTAAATGTATGCTAGCCGATACATGGTGATCCCCTTACTCGGGATCCTAACATACACTAGATGTATGCTAGTCCATACATCATGATGCCTTTACCAAGGATCCTAACATACACTAAATGTATGCTAGTTTACGCCTCAAATCGTACTTCTCATATTTTCTTTGTCAATGATAATTTTTTCATTTGGCAATTCATACAACTTTTCACCTTGAATACCCATACATTCAGTAATTCACATTTCACATTGATAATATAAATAAATCATGAAAATTAACTAGAAAGTATACGTGCGATTCACCTACATGCAATAGAAGCTCTACTCGTACTCCCCTGCTGCTGTTGATGTTGTTACACCACGTCTGTGGTCCCTCCCGGTACGAATTAAAGTTTCGATCCCTCTTTTTTCTTTCTAATGACAGTCGGCCCTCCCCTCTTCTCTTCTTGTTAATCCCTTTCCCACCAGTGTTTATTCTACCTATAACCATTAATCTTGGATGAGTTTGTGAAATTTTAGTGTTTCTATCTTGATTTGTAAAAATAAACATAAAACTCCCTCTTTTCTTTCTTTACGTTATCTACAGATCTGTTTTTGGTGACAAGAGGAGTACTTATGCTCTATAATTATTCTTATTTGCATTTAGGCCCCATCTTCTTTAAGTATATTTGTTTTGCCCCCACTTCTTTCTAGTTTAGTTTATTTCCTTTAATTTAATCCAGCCTTGATTTTTTTTTCTCGGGATTTACACTAAATAAGTTGAGACTATTTCCATTAGAAAGACAATATCAATACCTACAATATATATATAGACACTAGCTTCAAATTACATTGTTTTAAGGCTTAAAATGAACAATTATAGTAGCATCTAAAATTTATCCAATACTATGTTGGTCTGGACATTTACTAGGTGTTTTTGTCATATTTGGAGTTATACAACTCCAAATAAATCAAGACTACTTCTATGTACAAGATAACATCTATACCTGGAACATTTAGAAAGACACTAACTCTAAATCGTATTGTTTTTAAGTTGTAATTTCGACTGAAGATGGCTAGTATGACTCTCAAAATTTTAATTACATTAGAGAGAAATCTGACAAGCACACTAAGTGTTTTCATGCATCACAACATCCATTATCATTAGTCTATGTTCAAACAAACTATTTCCTATACATTTTCAAGAACCTTAGAATCATAACATTGAATGTTTTTCAATTATTCTTTGCTAACTATGAAATCAATGAAGAAAACTAAGGAAGAACACTTTTATCAACAATTTTGAGTTCATATTGAAGAGTTCTTACCCATTTCTTTGTTAAATCTTAATTCATCTCAGTACTAGTTGAAATATAACTTTTTTAAAAAAAAATTCTAAAGTTTCTTGGCGTACCTTCTCTTACACTTTATTATCTTAATAGAAACACCAAAAGTGTATTCATCATCCAAGGCATTAATTTCAGATTTTTACCTATTTTTATTTATATTACTACATGTGATTTTCTTATGTGTTTGTTTTAGAAAGTTTTCCACTGTTTGTTTCTTATAAAATATTTTATTGTTAATTTTCAAACTTAATTCATTTGTTGAAGAATATTTTTAGCTCATGAAGTTCCGTAAAATATTTTACGAATAATAATTTATTTATAATATCATCCAACTAATTCAATCATCACATTTATCTCACCATCGTCATCTCCTTTTTTATTATCACCACGACTACCTCACCACCACTATCTCCATCATCATTGCCAAGTCACCAACACCTCCTCCTTATCCTCCACAACCATCACGATCACCTCCTTTACCATCATCATCATCATCATCATCTTACCACTACCGAAGCCATGTCACCACCATTACAACCATCTCACCATTACAGTCACCACCTGCCCCGCCACCACTATGACCACTTCCTTCTCCTCCTCCACCTAAAAATATTTACATGTAAAACTATTTATGTAGAAATATTTTTCAAGCCAAACATTGAAAAATATTTACATGTAAAATATTTCATGAAATATTAATTTATCAATTTTTTTACAAGAAATATTATACGCGAAACAAACACACTTTTATTTTCAAATGTTTGACTTTCTATTTGTATTGAATTATTTAAAGTTAATTTATCAATTTATCTTTGGATATTTAGATTGGAATTTGTTTATCTAAAAAATATCATCTTGAATATTTCTTTCATTATACATGTAGGCTTGAAATGTAATGTTGAAATACTTTAGTAATAATTAAAAAAAATGTGCCCAACACAAACTCAGATGGTCACAACAATTGTATTGACAACTTTGAGTTGAGTTGTACCATCTAAAAACCTATGTAATAATGGTTGTTTTTTAAAATGTTTTTCATTTAAAAATGTATCAAAATAATATTTTTATTTTTAAAAAAAAAAAGTATTTTTGACATAAGCATGTCAAACCAAGCTAAAAACACCAAAAAATTAAATTGAAGTAAAAAAAATAAATCTAAATATATAAACAAAGTGCTACATCACCACGGATAAGAATGATTATTATTGTACATCGAATAGATTACCACCGGTCAATATTTTCACATTATATATGTCTACAAGAATAATAATTTAAAATCTATTGAAAGAAAATAATATTCCAGCACAATTCCTCATTTTCTTACTAAGTTTTTTTCAAAAAAAATTTGTTCTATATCCTTTATTTGATAAAAAAACAACCACAATCTAAAATGAAATAAAATAAAATAAAATTGGATGATTTGAAATAAAAATAAAAATAAAAAGAAATTCTTTTTATTAAAAATCATTTATCTTATTAACACATTTCATTGTCATCCAACTTTTTTCAATCATAATATTTTTCAAGAAATCTTATTGTAAAGTTTAAATTAAACAAAAAATAATGCTATGATGATTCTAATACATATCTATTAATAAGTATAACAATAATACATCACCCTTACATTATCGTGGATATTGTTTTTGCAGTTTATTAAACTTGAACCTATCTTTTAGGTCAACTTAGAGACCTCTCGTCACAACCCTTGTTTGGTTTGGTTTTCAAATCAAACCTAGTTTTATTTCATCTTCTACAACTTGGTCAACCAGGCAAGTCCAGACACGACGAGGTTGACTGGTTCAAAACCCAAGTTGAACCTAAAAAAATTGAAGGCAACATCATCTTAGCTTTTATTAAAAAAATATTAAATTGGCGAGGTTGTAGACTAACCTTGGTTTAGTCGGGTTAACCTGTTAAGCCCACGACCCAGATTATAGACTCTATTGTTTAATAACTTTATTTATTGAAATCTATTTTTATTTAATTAAATGATAATAAAAATAAATATGCACAAGAAAATTATTGAATAAAATTTGAAAATCATGGAGGGTTGTGCAAAAAAAGAAATTGCTGATATTAAAAACATATTATAACCTCATTCAAAACCAAAATAAAACGTATTTGATAAAATAAATCCAAAATATATTTTGGTATTTAATAAAATAATATGACAAATATATTTCTATTTAATTTATTTTAATAAATTTCAATTAAAAATCAAAGACCCGTTGGGTTGGGTCATTGCTTAGCTCATGTTTTAAATTAAATTGAGCTAGATTTGACTTTATATAAGCACGACACAATCAATCTAACAAAAACCTTATTTGCCTTAAAAAAAATTCAGCACAAAGGTGTTCTAGCTTTTTTTTTTTTTTTTAATATCAAGGCAATGATATTTTTGATTGACCTGAGTCAAACTGCCAAACACGTAACTTTAATCATGTACTTGGTTGAGCTTAACAATTTTTGTTTCTAAAATTATTTTTTATTTAATTACACAACAATAAAAATAGACATGCGCAGAAAAACGATCAAATTAAAAAAAAATAAAGAGCAGTATAAAAAGAGTACTTGCTAATATAATAAAAAAAGTTATGATGTTATTAAAAATAAAAAGTAAAAAGTAAATGGTATTTAATAAAAAGAATCTCAAATAAAATTTTAATTATAATTTTGATTTTTCTCAATTTCATCACTCGGGTGGGGTGATATAATTTTTTTTTTTTTATGATTTTATCTTTCATTATTTGGGGATTTATAATTTTTTATATATAGTTTTGTTTCTATGATATTGAGTTTTTAATTATTATTTTTTTTTAAATATACTCACAACATTTAAACATAGTTTTTTCACGCTTAACCGGCCAGCGCTCTCTAGTAGTAATCTATGTCTTGGTACATGGTGCATAAACAGTAATTTTGGCATATCCCTTAGCTTTCCTTTCCCTTTTAATTGCCAGCATTTACCCAAAACAAAGTCGAGGGAGCAACAGAAGCTGGAAGCCAGAAAGATGCTGGGAAAGAGTTGCAGTTTAAGCGAGAAGAATCGAGCTAAGAAATAAAAGAAGAGATTTGTAACGGGACAAAATGTGGTGGGTGAGAATTGTTTCCTGAGTGATTAGTTTTTTTCTGATTGCCAACCCATTTTGTAAATTGGCCAACAACTTACAGCGTGTTTAATTAGCACGAGTAGTCGGTAAGTATAGTTCACAGAAGCAGCATTTATGACAAGTCTCCATATACTTTGGCAAGCAAATGGTAAGCAATTCCAAGACTGAAACTAATATGACATATAACATTGCGAAAAACCCTTGGCTCAAATAGTTGGAGCAGCACATGCCTAGGCTGCGCCTTCCACACAAATCCACCTTTCCTTGTGAAAGTTCAGGGCACCACCCTGACAAATGTAGTTTCTCCAAACCATGATTTACGACACACTATTTGAGGCTGTAATTACATTTTTTTAAAAAAAAATCAACATGAGACATTATTTGGGGTACATGTCCGACAACCCTCTGAATCTCCTCTTCACATGGTTGAAGATAACCCGTGGTAAGCAATGGAAAGTAACAAATATATCTATTCTAGATGATCCCCGTGGAAATGCTGGAAGTTGCATTTATCTTCAGAGAGTTCTCGGGAATATAGGTTAGACCTGCGCAGAAAAAAGTAGTTGCCCACATGAAGTTAAGCTCTTGATGGAAGCAGAGCCTGCAAGCATGAAGATTATAGCAGTGCATAGAATATCCCTTCCTTTTGGAGCGGAAAAACCAAAATATTATCACAGTACAGCTCCAATTGAGAACATAAGCAAACAGCAGATGATGACCATGTCTATTCCAATACGATGCCAACTCTTATATTTGAAAGCCAAGGTCAAGAGAATAACAGACAGGGCCAGTCAAATACCACAACCTTAAAGGATCAACACTGATAAATAGGCACATGATAATGCAATTTGTCCATGACCCAACCATATATAATCATCTTCAATATTCAAAACAATCAATAACATTACAAGATGGCATTAGCTTTCATGTTTTTTTAAAGAGATAGTGAGTTGCAAGTTATATACAAGAAAATTTCAGCATTTGAGACCAAGAAGATATACATTTCACAGAAGAGTTGTAATATAGCCACCACTTGTAGTTTAAATACAGTGAAATTTTGACTCTCAGGAAAATATCAGAAGAGAGATTCTTGCACGTGATACCGCACAACGCATACAATTGAGGAAGGGGATAGCACTATATTCATCAATGCTGATTAACTTTCTTTTTTTAAAAAAAAAAAAATCATTAGTAAATGAGAATTCATTATAACAAACAAATGGTTCAGCTTTCAAAGGAGTGTAAGGCAGTATTTGTCAAAATTGGTGTTTTTTTTTTAAAAAAAAAAATACTGACCAAATGAGAATTCATTATAATTAATGAAAGGGTTCAGGTTTTGATAACATAAAAAAGAGAAGCAAAGAAGGTTAAGTAGATGAATAATCCAAAATTTTATGAAATCCATGACAAGTGTAAGTAGATGATACCTTTCTCCTTAACATCTATCTGTAAAGTGTTCAGGGAAATTATCCCATCAGTCAGGGGAAGTAGCTCAAGCTTAATGGTAGCTGTAGATTGGGCAGGGACGCATCTGTATAATCACCTAAATTGTAAAAATCTGTCCAATCAGATCCCAAAAAAGAAATGAGCTTGAGAGTGAGATACATTACCCTAATGGAACTCTGCTCTGCAGCCACAGATGTGTACAACCCAAGCCTGTGCTCGAAATAACATCAGATATGGGAGAAGACTGTTCGATAATTTCTGAAGTGGTAGTCACAGAGGTCAGTGCCTGCACTGCAGAGAAATATTTCTCACCGGTTATTATACCTGTAGACTCGGGCAAACCAACAAATGAGCTCATTGGTGTTGTCGGTGAAGAGCTCAAGGACCCCACTGATGGAGGTGAAGTAAATGAGGCAGGAGCCAGAACCGTCAGAGTTAGATCTTCAGATGTCAAATTTGAAGCCCGTAAAGCTAAAACCTGGGAATTTGACAACAGCTTCAGAAGAGGAAGAAAGAAACATATTCAATAAATTAACAAAACAATGCAGAACAAGAACAACCTGAACTGGAAGCTGAGAGACTCTCTCATTGGGTCCAGAAGATTGTCCTGACATTTCGGATGCAACAGAGATCAAAAGATCCCTTGAGTTACGCGGTCGCCAACTAGTTGGCTGCTTAAAAAAGAGTCTTGACTCTACATTCAACACAAAGCATGAAACAAAAGGTTGGTGAAAGTAAATAAACAATTACCTATAGAAGTTTAGATGATGAAGCAAACCACAAAAATAATGGATACCAGCGTAGTTACTGCGACAAGATACAATAATTGCATACTGGTCAACATTCAATGCACTCCTGCCTTCCACAGTATTTGGTACAAGATGCAGACTTGATGGGGATAGTCTTTCTCTGTGAACTTTGGAATCCTTCACAAAGGATGCTGGTTTGAGAATGAATGAGTGCTCCTCACCTCTCCTACCATGGGAAAATTTTCAGTAAGTTCATGATAAAGAATGAAATTCGTGAATCAAAATTGTTTCCCCTGATATAGTGATACAAGATACAGTCAATAATTTTTATCAGTGATCTGTGTATGCACTCACAATTCAAAATTTACACAAATAATTTTAGGGTTATGATCCAAACTAATGGTAAAAAGAGGTCATTTCTATAAATTAAAAGAAGTGTAATGAAGAAGCTTAATTCATAATTTACTTGATCATTCCATATATCACACATATACTGCATGCTATTGCAAACAATCTATTTTCTGCCTTTGCTCTATTCCATGTTTTTGAGTGTTAAGAGCGCTCTTATGGTTTTTTCTTCTAGATATATATCAGAAAAGGGCAATTGTGAGCGTTTTGTAGATGATGATCCTCAGGCTGCTGGTAGACTAGAAGCTCAAATCAAAATCATAAGTCAGAAGTATTGTCATGCATCAGTCCAACAATTTCAAAACAATTATTAATTGAACCATAAAATGCTAGTGAATCACTCACTAAGCAACCACGAAGAGATAAAAGTAGCCTCTGCCAACTCCAAGATGGTTGAACTAAAAGAGTGAGAATGAAAGGACAAGTAAACTGGAAAAAAAAGGCAAGAGTAAAATAAATTTATTTTTCATGTAAATATAAAGTACTTTTCCTGAAGCAAAGCCACATTGTACGCCAGTCTTGGCCTTAGCCTGACTGGTTGGGATTTGTCCAATCAAATAACATACTGCTCAAGAACATTTATCAATGATGTGCAAACAACCTCCAGCAAGTGTAAGCAAACTGAATTAACCATGACAAATGCAGTTCAACCAACAAATAAGAGTACATTAAGATAACTAGAATAAAAAACAACCTGAGGGCTAGATTTGGCAAACTGTGATCATTTCCAGCTTCAATACATGCAATTGGTAATGATGAGGGAAGTCCACTCTTTGAAGCTTCCTCAAAAACAATAGTTATAGTATCTATGTATACCACAATATCCGGTGTAATTGCTGGAGATACATTCTGCAAAATGGCTTTTAAATTTATTAGCATTGATGAAATTTGGAGGTTAATCCCAATAAGCAACCAAATATATAAACACATTAAAAAATTTGGCATGGTAAAAGTCTTAAAGCACACCTTAATCTGAACACAAAGAAGGTCATCTGTATTGCAGTCAGCAGCAAAAGAATTGATTTCTACAGGTTGAATTATTTCAAGTTTCCTCAACCATCTTCTTCCTGGAATGTAGATGCCTTCCAACCCACAGCGAACAGAAAACCTCTCTCTCTCCAATGATACACCTCGGATAGATAAAAGCTCTTCATCCGCAGGTTTTTGACTTTTCCATAACTTCTGAGATGAGTACTGATCCCAATCTTCAAGGTCAAAGTTGGGCTTAGAGCTTTGGGCTTTAACAGGTTGTGGAGGTGGAGCAGAATTTTGAGGCAGTGATGACATGGAGTAACTTCTAAAATGAGAGAAGAGCTGAGAACCAGATGAGGAAGACTTCTGTGATGCACCACCAAATCCTGAATTGGAACTTAGCTGAGGAGGAGGCAAAGAACGAGCAGGAGAAGATAAGGTGTTATCCACAGGAAGCAACCATTTTAATAGTTCTCCACATGGGTCATAATTACTGTAATTTAAGTTGTCTTGGTTCTCAGGAAACCGATTTCTCTCCTGATATTTCTCAAACTGAAGAATCTCAATGACCGGGTCTCTGAAAAAATTAACACCGACATTAACCTGTAAAAGCACCTGCATCCTTCCAAACAAAGAAATGGAATGTGAATCAGCACCTTAACAACTGTTAAATATGGTATAGATAGGAACTATAGCATCATAATCACATGTTTAAGAAAGCAGCTAAACTGATGCACAAAACATATTTGACCAATCACATCCCCTCACTAACATGTTATCAACTAACATCATTTCACATGATTTTACTGAAAATAAAAGTTGTCTACATCATTAGACTGTAGACCGAGAAAAAAGTGTATTTGCATGTACAATAACAAAAGCATAATGATTTTAAGGCTCAAAATACTGTTTTAATCACTTTTTGCCACATATAGCAATTGAACTGAGCCACTGAAAATATTTTGTTAATTCTCCACAAATACCTCCACAAACATTCTGTTTAACAAAGCCACAAGCTACTTGGGAAACATGCAAAATCTTTCACAAATATAGACTCCAGAAAATTTATGCATCTAATATCAGAAATAGACTAGAACGATGATATTTTAGATAATACTTCTGGAAAAATAAATTGCATTGCCAAATGCAAGGTGTGATCATTTTTTATCCAGCTCAGAGAAAACACAACACAATTTGGTCAGTTCAATCTGCAGAAGATAGCTAAATTTTGATAGGCTATTTATAAATCATCTAGTTAGAAACCACCAAAAGACCATTTATTATTCAGAACTCCAAATCCAGCTTATCAAAGAAGAATTTTGAAACATAACATGCAACTCTATTGCTAAATTGGTGTGTTGTCTATGTGCAATTGCAACTTGCAAAGTGTTGGCATAATTGTAAGCACCTGGACAGGAAATAAGACCACAAGAATTGAAGCATGCACTCAGTTTTTCAAAAGAATATCAGATGGGAAAAAATCATGAACCTTGTGGTTCTCAGATACATACCACTATATCTCCATTAGAAAGAGAGCAACAGCTAACACCATTCCTTGCGGCACCACCAGAGACATTGGCATCAAAATTTCCTCTATCAATAAGAGCACTAAGATGGAATGTGTTATCTGCAGTTTTCTTGGTTCTTTGAGGTTTGTTCTGACTATCCATCTCAGAGTATTCTTGATCAAGTGCACTTTTTCTTGACCAAAGTGGTTCACCGGACTCTGCAATTCTAACAAAAAAATGGGAGTTCTTAAATCTTTGCAATAACATTTCAGTTTGTCTTTTGTAATCCTCCATTCTGAGAAAGGATTTGCTAGCAGATATATCCCTTTGTGGATCAGTCTTCTGTTTTGATGTGCCATTGCCATTAAGGCCCATTACTTGACTATCAGAACTCACTTCCCCTTGTGCAGAAACCGAACTACCTCCATCTTTTAAATTTCCATTTTGTTTCTCAGGGCTTTGCCCTATTCCATTTTTAGACATCACTGCAGCAACTTTAAATGGAGTAATAATTTCTGTATCCTGCTTGTATGCTGATAAACATGCCAGAATATGAACTTGTTCACCTGAAATAGAAATGGATTTGAGGTGTATATAATGGACATAGAACATCCCAAATGAATAAAAACCAGCACATGTGAAAATTGAAAGACTCAATGGATTTAAGAAATATATAGTACCAGGAAAAACAAATGACCGATCCAGGGAGCGTAATGAATGTATATCTGGTGCATTCTTCCAGTCATCAGGAAGTTCCCCTGCCAAAACATATCAAGCATCAAATATGATAGAAGAAAACATATCAAAGTTATTTAACTATATGGAGAAATCATGTAAGTGAATCAAAAACAAACATTAAGAAAAAACTTGAAAACAAAAAAGATGGCAAACCTCAAATATACTCCCCAAAAATTGGGATAGCATCAACTACACCCCCAAATGTTTTTTGTAACAGTTTTGTTCCCAAACAATTTAGATTTCTCAATTGAGTCCTCCTGTTAGAATTCCTTAACAGCAAACATTAAGTTCCGTACAAAATGACATTGTAAAATAAAAAAAAAACTTTGGATGGAATCCATGATCAAATATGGATGGAAAGACCTAATTGAGAATTTCTAAAACTCAGGGAACAAAATTAATACAAAGATTTGTTTGAAGGCAAAGTTTTGATGCGGGTTAAAAGTCCACATAAGGTGCTGTCACCTAATACATTTGTGAGGGGACAACATAGTAGAGAAATTTCTAACTGCCTGGTGACCTCGGAAGTGTGGCACAAACCGTTTGTTAGTGGTAAGTCTTGGTTAACACTGCAAAGCTAAGGAAATGTTATGAATGCATTTAACATTTTTTGGGAGGGGGAAGGATCGTAAAATTTTGGGGAAATTTATGATGTTTGCATCAGCTAATTAGAGTGTGATTTGAGAATCTCCAAGGATCAAGCCTGATCAAAGTAACTGCTATGGGAATTAGGATATAATTATTTGACCTCCTTGTTCAGGGCACTTTCAATGGTTTCATTGACCATGTTCAAAGGGACCAGAAAGTGGTGTTTCAATGTTTTGTTTCATTATTTTCATTACTGTGGGAAGATAGTCCATTCTCCTTGTCATGCTCATTTCCTCTCAAAGATGATAGACAAGATACATTCAGCCTTTATCATACATGCATGTGTAATTACACCAAACAGATAGTGCCAATAAACTCATGTCTGAAAAGTCTAAATCTGTGGAAAAAAAATCCTATAACATCTGTTTAAGCATTCTGTTAACAGATACAAAAAAAAAAAAGACAAAAAAGAAAAATCATTCACTTTGTTTCCATACAAGAAGAGGTCCCAAGGGGTGGGCTGGATGAGGGTTAACTGATATAACCTTCCTGATGGTGATTCCAACCTGAAGCAACCAAAATCACACTCCACCCAAACCTATTAAACATCTGATAGTATTGATTTTCTATAAAGGATTTTTTTTTCTTTACTCAGTGAATAATTCTGACATTGCCTTCCTACTTAGATTAAAATAAAACAGCCCAGTATATTAGGGCATGAAGCTTCAGGAACTTTATTAGACTTGATGACATGGATGCATGGTCAAGTCAGATGACAAAGCAAACAAAAAGTGCAATTAACAAATTCATAGAAAATGTGCATGGCATGTATATCTGAGAATCAATCCAGCACAGTACTTTTCTTGATGAACAAATTCTGTGGAAAAAAAGAATATCCTCTGAAATTCTCCAACAAAAAGCAAGAAGGATAGCTCTTAATTAGTTGTACAACATCCCATGCAAAAAGAGCCGTGTGTCCAAGAAAAAAAGGCCTTAAATTTTACCCGTCTAATAATAGTTTGAGAAATTCCCTTCTAAAATCAGCAGCGAACCCCTGACTAGCCAAATATAAATTCAAACTCTAAACATTAAAAAAAAAATTGAAACTTAAATTAGCAGCCAAAAACAGTCCTCATTCCTAAAGTGTGCTAGACATCGCACATTGAGATTAGATTAATTAGAGAAGCACGTAAACTTGATGGACAAAAAAAGTAAAAACAACCTTAAATATTAAACAAAACAATCAATAAGAACCACTAAACCAAACCAGCCAGAGGTTGATCGAAATTTCGAGGCCCTAAATAACAGATAGAATTACTAACCACCCATATCTCTTGACAAAGATCACTATATAATGTTTATTCAGAGAACTTTAAAGTGAATTTCACATTACTGAACAAAATTTGGATCTCAAAGCTCCTTGTTCACATGCCATTCGATATTAGAATCGGTGACAAAAGTTTAGTGGGAATACTATCAAAGAAAGAATCTCGACACTTTTAGCTTTTCAGAACAATGCAGGAAACAAAATTATATTGGAAATAGAATTGCAACTTAGCACATTTTATTAGGTTCCAAAGATATATATAAATTAGAAGCAGGCAAAACAGCACTCAAAGAAAGAACTAAGCAATAATAATAAAAGGGAGTGGCTGTACCAAATGGTATGATGATCCATCCTTCTTCTTCAGAAACATCAGAATGGTTCTCCAAGACAAGTGATGAATCATTCTTTGTAGCAGCAACAGATCCATTTTCACCACCAATACCCATATCACGAACTTCAGATTGAGGGAATGAATCTTCAGCTATAAGACCCTCCAAAGTCACAGCTGGAGAAGGAGATTCATGAACAGGAACAGGAGCAGAAACCTGTTCTTTGATTACTTGGTGAGTGGTAGGGCGCAACAGAAAATTCATTTTCCTCTGCAATCACAAACAATTTTAAGGAATATACGAATTGCTTTTATGGGATTGGACTGAACATTAAAAAAAAAAAAAGAGGAAATACAAGGATATCAACGTTGTTTGATTGATTCATTAAGTATTACCTGATCAGTCGCGGATGGATAGAACCACTTGGGTGTCGCGAACTGCTCTTGCTAGCTTTGCTCTTCACCTCTTAACTGTGCTTGGCCGATCTCTTCAAGTGTTGGATTTGGATGGATCTGATAATGAGAGTGATTTGATTTCTCCTTTTTTCTTTCCTTTCATCAAAAGAATTGAATGCTTATAATCTTCACAAAAGAAAAATACTGAATAATTAAGAAAAAAAATTAATTACTCAGATTTGGGGTGGCAATGGATCGGGCTGGGGAGAGTTTTTTCTGAACCGTTTCGGCTCAGAACATCCAATTATATGATTGTGGCTCCCAATCTAATTTAGACTTTTTAACCATCTACTTGACCCGCGATTCCTAACGGGTTGAATAATTTTTTAAAATAAAAAATAAATATAAAAACTTTTTTAATGTATTTTTTGATATAAAAAATTCTTAATCATTAATTGAAATGCTTGAACACCCATCTAATTAAATAAACTAATATTCAATTAAAAAATAATTAAAATTAAAATATTTAATCTCATAATATAAGTAATGTACTTAATTATTTCTAGTAATTTTGTTTCTTAGAATAATCTTTTTAATCAAATGTTTATGTGCTAATAAAAAATTAAAAAAAAATCGTTAATAAAAGTAAATTAAATAAAATTATGAGGTGTAACTATCAAATAACTCAATATTAAATAATAAAATAAAAATAAAACAAAAAAAAAAAAGTTGATTTACTGATGGTAATTTATACACGTGTAGATATAATAACGGTTATCCTAATTTTGAGGGATAGCTCAACTGGTCAAACCTTGAATTTGCTTCCCAATGGTCACGAATTCAAGTCCTCTTAGGTTCACTAAAGACTTACATAATCGTTAATTTCAGAGCCCGTGGAATTAGTTGATATATGCACAAGCTAGGTCGGACATCCAAGTCAATAAAAACAATAATTATCCTTTGTAAGATAAAAATACCCTCCAACTTATGAATTGGTTGAACTTGCTTGAACATTATGGCAAGGATTTGGTCAAGCATGTATTAAATTGAGTCCACTCTTGATCCAACCTAGCTTAATTACAGTGTCTAGCTAATAATGATCAACTTTAAATTAAAAAGAAAACATAATTTGCAAGAAATTATTATATATTGATACATGTATCAATATAGTAAGAGTTTGCTTGATATTATGTTAGTGATTGTTTTTCAAAATGTTATTTGCTTGAAAATGCTTTGAAATAATGATTTTTAAAATTTATTTTTAATATCAGTATATCAAAACAATCTGAAAACACATTAAAAAATTAATTTGAAGTAAAGAAAAAAATAAAAAATCATTGTTTTTCAAAAAAAAAAAACATTTTGAAACACAAAACAAACGGACTCTAAATCTCAACTTAAATTCGTTTGAATATAATATATGAAAGGTTTGACATGCTAATAGAGGAACCAAAATAAATTATAAGAACTGGAACAATATTTTAATGAAGAATTGTTGTGATGTCGCAGTCGCACAGATTAATAACGTTAGATTAAAACACAACACATAAGATAGTATAAAGCAAGCAAAAGGTCGATCCCACAAGGAAGGTTCAAGTTAGATTTTTATGCTAAATAATATGCAATTTGGGGGGGTTTGGACGTTATCTAGGCTAAAGTAAAAGAAAACAGAAAACTATCAAGCAAAATTAAATAAAATCAGAAAATTATCAAGAGAACAAACATTGGTTGCAAGTAAACATCCACCTATAAAAATTAGAACTGATCATGGAAACTAGACATCAATTTATATTATGAATATTTATCCCTTCTTAACATTGGTTAGTTAATGGTTTTACCATATAACTAACTCTAACCATCAAACAACTATAGTGTCCGTACTAGTAATTTAATTTAATGGCAGCCTTAAAAACTAGATAATTGATTGATCAAGAAAACATAAATGTCTGCAGTCTATGTTTGATTTGATTGAATGTTCTCCTTAAGATTAATAATGTAGATCTGCTAAAATTATTAAACCCGGTTGCTTCACAAGTTCATATACCACAACTCCGGTTTTGATATAAAGCTTAGCAATAGATTGACTACAATAATAACTTAGAGTCCGCTCTAGCAATTAAAATAAACAATCATAGGAAAAATAAGCATCGAATAACAAATATATTCATCATATAAACTGAAAAGAAAAGGTAAAATAGATCTCACAATTCTTGAAATCCTAAGGTTTTTGTGTCCTTGCAAAAAAAAAAAAAGAGTTTAGCCTTACATATTTGTTGAACAACTAATCAAAAAGGAGGAATGTATGATTTCGAGTTTCTTAGAGGAAGGGGGCATTTTTCTCTTCTTGGCTAGCTACCCTCCCTTCTCTTCCTCATTCTTTTTATATCATAGGAAATCCTAGTCTTTATTTTACAAAACAGTTCTACCTTAAGTAGACAGTTTACATTTAAATACTTCAATAACTATTTTTTAAAAAAAGAAAAATAGCCTTGCATGAAATCTTCAAGCATTTACTTAGAGGAGCTAAATTGCTAAAATAAAAACTTGGATATCGATTTAGAAGCTTCAGAACGTAATTTAGACTCGTTTCTTCATGAAACTTATTTGCTTGTAGAATTCAGTTATCATCTTTGAAAAATCATATCTCCCTTATATGACATCTTATTTGGCTGAAATTTGGAGCATTGATAGGTCTTTGAGTCAGGAATCCAAAAACATTGAGTTTGCGTCAATTGGATTTCTATAGCTCTAGATATTCAAGTCGGAATGGCTGAAGGCTAACACTGTCAGATTGCGAGATTTGACTTTGAAGACTGTGATTTTCATGCTCTTCCTTATTTTATTTTCTTACCTTAGATGTACAAAAAGGTATGAATGTTTGCTTTTTAATGCCACTAGAATCACTTCATTTCGACCTTTAGAGCTTATGCTTTACATAAAACATCGACTAAAGGTCAAATCTATCAATTACTTCTAGTTTACTTATTTTTGCATCTTTCATCCAAAAGTGCTTTCAAAACATAAAATAAAGAATATCAAGGCATTTTATATATAAAACATAGGCAAAACACTAGTTAAATGTGAGCGAAACTATCGAATAATATGGTTGCATCAAGAATCAAAATAAAACATAAGAACTGGAACAATATTTTAATTTTAGTACAATATTTAAACTAGTAACAAGGATCATGATGAAATTTAAATTTTTGTTTTTTTAAGATAAAAAGTGATGATAATTAAAAATTTTCAATTAATAGTCATTATGTAACAATAAAAAAGTGATTTCAATGATGGTGTAATGTCAATATTTTATATATATATATATATATATATATATATATATATATATATATATATATATATATATCACCATCACAAAAGATAGCATTGAATAGAGTGATGGTGTTGATACGAATAATGATGATTTTAATAATAATATAATTTTTAAAAATACATGTTACACATCCTTTTTTTTATTTGTTAAATAGATATGAAAATAAAAGATACATTAGGCTAATAATGTTTGACAATAATTATTTAGTATTAATGCCGTAAACATTAAGAAAAAACTAAAAGCTACGGTATTTTTACACTGTGCATTTTGAAAGGAAACACCATGGATTTCATTAGTCTTCTTTTTTCTTTCATCCTTTGAGTTTTTGGTACTCCGGTAATCGATTTTTTTTATCTTTTCATATTATGTTGATTGAGAATTGAATTTAATAATTTGTTTTGATTTTTTTCTATGAAATTATCATGGTGTCAAAAAAGATCTGGGCATCATGTTTATGCTCAATTTTATAAGAAAGAATTTGATTTTATTACTTGTGAAAAAGTGAAAATACGAAGACCAAAATTGACAAAGAGATAAGAACTGGTGATTTTTAAAAAAACATTGTTCATATGGCTCTTTTTGAACAATTTGTTTCTTTTAGAGTTTTGCAAATCTTATTTTTGGTCTTTTTAATTTGAAACCTTTGTGTTTTGGTCAAAAACATCATTTTGTTTACACCCTAACTCCTAGGTTTGAGAAAGAAAAGAGAAAGTCACTAAAAAATAATAAAAGAGAGAGAAAACGATCAGTTGTCTAGATTCCATTAATAGAAAAAATCAAATCAAATTTGGTGTTAATGTGCTCCTTCCGACAAGAAAAGTGTTATTAAGGTGTTTTTTAGTTTTGATTTTGTTGGAAAAAGTAGATTAGAATTGAGAAATAATTTTTTATTTGGTTTTAAGTTTTTGAAGTGATTTAATAGTGTTTTGAGTTAAGAAAATAGTTTATTAAGAATCTAATGATATTTATAAGTTATTTCTACATGAAAATGAGTTAAAAATAACTTTTAGGTTCAAAAAATCCCAATTAGATTTTATAGCCACCTCTTTAATGACCAAAATTTGAGCAAACAAATAACGTGTTGTTTGTCACAACAGGTGTATGTGTTACCTCCCATAATAGGCGATGCATAATCTTTTTTAAATAAACTAGTGAACACCATATCGCTCACTTTTAGACAAAAAAAAAAAGAAGAAGAAGAAAGAAGGCATGCATGTCCCATCTCTTTGGCCCAAACGCATGTCTACTTTCTATTTATATATTATTTTTTTTTTGCATTTTGATTGAAATGCACTAAAAAGGCTTAACACAATATTTAAATCACTATTCAATTTTTTTCATGTTTCTTAAATAATATTATAGGTTTTAATGGCCATATTGATGATATGTTTTTCAATTATTATGTACATTATATGCAAAAAAAAATACTCAGGAATATTCAATGAAATTAAAATTTAATTTCGATAAATATTTTATAGGATTTTTTTTCTTCAATCACAAGCAAAATATTGAGACATTATTTTAGTTTTTTATATAAAAACTTGCTTTTGAGATCATTATAGTTTTTTATTTAAAAATCTATGCTTACACTAAAAAACATGCATTAAAACTATAAATATACACATTCATAAGGTAATGAAGTTTAGATTAAAAGAAATATTTTTTTCTTGATAATTTTGTTTGTTGTCTTTCTTAAAAATGTCTATTTTACAACCGTTTAATTAAATAAAGGGTTGATTGCACTTTACACCATATAGTTTAGTCTTTTGTTTTGTTTTTTTTTTTCATTTTGCCTTCATTTTTAAAAAAATTATAGGTTACATCATATAGTTTATAATTTCATAGCACTTTACATCCTTGCTCTGACATGCAAAAAAAAATCTACAAAATAGATTGAATTGTTTATAGAATTTTCATCATATTCTATTTAATGACCTGAGTTACTAGTTGGGTGAGTAAACTCGGATTAACCCAGGTCAATCCAAAAACATAGTTGTTCCAATATTTTCTTGAAAGAAAAAAAATCAACATTGCATTTTTTTTTTTAAATAAAGTCAAAATGGGTTTTGGGAAAGATGACCATATCATGAGTGTACCTACCAAGTCAGCTAAGCCACACTTGGTCAACTCCCACCTAGTTTATTTTAAAACTCGATCCAGTCTAAAGACAGGGTTGACAACTCACTAATGGACACGATAAGCTTAATTGAGTTTAAGAATATTAACAAAAAATTCCCCACAAGAGCACAACCACTAGCTAGTTAAAAAAATTAAGGCTAGAAGGGAAATTATAGTGCGCTAAGACACAAAAACACTATTCATTATAATAATGTAAGATGAAATTACCTTTAAACCATAAAACCTTTGAACTATGCATTAGGGGCTAAATAGTCTTTTTCTCTTTTTACACAATAAAATCACTTAGTTATCTCTCTCTCTCTCTACACACACACACATAACTTACCTGAAAAAAAAAAAAACTTTCATTTAGAGCCTTTTTAGTCTTTACAATTTTTTAACACTGTAAAATGACTTAATTACTCTTAAATAAAAAAATTTACTTGACTTTTTTATTGGGGTTTTCTGTCCTTTATCATAGTTTTTTTTGTCAATATAATGGTGACTCAGGGACATTCTTATATTTTAAAAAATATTCTTAAAAAAATTGTTGGCACGTGCGTTGATGGTTGGCCCCGTACCTATCAAACGATGTATGTAAGGCTACCCGATGACTAAACATTGCTTTCCATGCTGATGTTTGAATTGTCTTGACATCCCTTCCATTATGCGACAACACGTATGGCCAATGAGCTTTTGATTTGGCATTGATAACCTTTTTTTTTCTTCTCTTTTTTCCTCTATCCTCATCAATTTTCACATCTTCCCCTTAAAACTTTCAAACCAACCATTTAATTTATTTTTTCTTCAGAATTTTTCCATTTTTTTTTATTATTCATCTTATTTGGAATAATTTATAAAGTTTGAATTCCTTTTCAATTTTATCCCCATTCATTTTTTTTTATTTTTTTTATCTTTCAATTTTGATCCTTATTTTTTTAATTGCTATTTGTTTGATTTGAGATAATGTTTTAAATTGATTTTGTTTTGCAATTTTTGTTGACCTTTAGGTCACATATTAATAGTATATGTATTTTGATGATAACAATTAAATGAAAATGAAATAATGATATGCTTATATGAGATTAAGTTTAAACAAGTCATATAAAGATCACATCAAGAAGCATAAGGATTTGAATGAAGAAATCCATCAACAAGTCCAAGATGCAAAGCAAGTGAAAGCTTAGTTTTTAAG